>JAZAYU010000014.1:1997127-2257811 GCA_038501625.1 Corbicula japonica
ATACCATATTATACCATACCATATTATATTATAATATACCATACTTTACCATACTATACTTAACTATACTATACTGTACTATACCATACCATTCCATACTGTACTGTACTGTAATGTACCGTACCATCACACCACTCCCTACCATACTATTCTATAATATACAATACCACACAAGATCTCACAACACACCACCAGACCTCGCACAACACACCACCACATACCATACACTATGCAGGTATCAAAGAATCAGGTGAGTGAGTTATGGCCTTTTGGCCCTCTTGTTTTTATTTTTCGTTTTAATTATTTATACAGCCATAGCAAGAGGTATTAACAAATGACAAAATGGGATAATTGGGTGTTGAGTTTAATGGGATGGGGTTGGATGTGGGCAGGGATAGTGGGTAGTTGGGTGTGGGATCAGGGGTGTATGGGCTGGGTTGTGTAAACCCTCCAGAAAACCCTTAAAGAATAAATTGAGTGTAATTAATTGATTTCTTAACTTGGATCAAGAAATTTTTTTTCTAATTTGTGTGTTGGGGGTTGTAGTAAACTTTAAAATGTGCTTTATGTCCGACTATTCGAATAGTCCGACTGGCTCTTGTTCAGTTTTTTTTCTTAAAAAACTCTAAATAAATTATAATTATAATTTCTGATATTGAACATTAAATGTTATTACATTGTTGGTATAAATGTCTTTTTATTTCTTTGAGGCATATGGGAATAGTGCATCATGAGGATGGTGGATTGGCAATGTCTGCAAAAAATGTTTACTCTTTAACTCTAGGAATACTAGTTACTGTTTTCGACTGTAACCAGTCAGATTGCTTCAGTCACTCTGGAGTTAAGGCCCTGTAATTGCAGATAATTGACCAGATTTGCACTGTCGGCCCACTGAACTTAGAAATCCTTTATCTAGTTAGTAACAGTTGGTCAGAATTCTTATGGGTATATCATCTTGACCAAATTGGATAAATTGCCAGATTGCTCCTGTTGCTTAAGAGTTATGGCTGTTCAATTGTAATAACTATTATTTTGTCAAGTTAGCTACATCAGCTCCCTCAATTTGGAAGACCTTATCCATCCTTTATCATTCTTGGTATCATAAAGGATATATTGACAGACTGGGTGTCTAATTATGTCTTCCATATGGCTTTGATAATACAATGAATTGCCAATAATGAACAAGCGAGCAACCTCTGTAAACAACTGTTGCACTGCAGCACTAAACAAGAAACCAACCAATTTTTTGTCATATGACGACTGTAAGAACTGCTGCTCCAATCAAGACACTGTATTTTACTTCCAAATTGATTTGACTGTCAATCAAATTTTTGTCGTTGTGGGTTCATACCCCTTGCGGGTGTTGAAACAATAATAAAAGGAGTGGCTTAAATGAAAGCAACCTGAAGACGTGATTAACAATGAACAATGTTCGTTATTATACTTCCTTCGCTACTTCTAAATGAAAATATCAGTCGCCATGCATCGTGCTTGATGCTTTGGTTGCAAGCCAAAATCTAACTGAAATCAAAATTTGTAGTTTGACACCCAACTGCCAATATATAACTAAATAATGTCCACTATTGTAGTGAACATAGAAATTATTCACTAAAATTATAAATTGCCACCAATGATATATTGCAGGACTTTAAAGGGGATCATAAGTTCAGTGGTGTGTGTGCCTCTTGAGACCAGGGGTCTCTGGTTTGATCCCCCACTAATCCAACTAAAAGTCTTTCAGTTGAGACTTATAACCGAGGTCCAGTGTAGTGGTGCTATACACCGGGCACTTAAAAGAACCAGGGAGGATTCTGGAATTAAGAGTCCTATGAATCTTGTTCTATCCTCCAAAAATCTAAAATGACTACACTCTTCTGCAGCGTTTCTCATATGGAATTCGGTAGGGACGATAAATATGGAAATATACACACAACTTGCAGGTCTTATCACAGAGTAGAGGTCAGATGTGCAAGAATAATTATGTCAACTAGTAAGTTAGAAAAATGAAGGATGTCATATGCAGTCAATATGGACTTGCAGTGGTCATATATCGAGCAATGCTTATACATGTAGGAAAATCTTATAGGTTGTGTTAATTGTTATAATAGATAAAAGGGGAACTTTGAATGCCACCAAACACAACAAATATTGCAGGCTCAGTTTGATTGAACCTGTTCATAGGCAGTAATAGAAATGAATTTTACAGCTTGTGCTGCCTAGCTCCAGGTTGAGCACAACTCAATTTTACACCAGTAAACAGTACTGTTTCATCCATCCCAAATAATTATATGCATATGGCATAAGACATTATATTCCTTTGCTGATATCATCCTTACAACATGGCAACAAATGAAACAACATAAAAACCTTCAAAAAGCATGAACTAAAATTACTTCTCACATTTAATATTTGAAACAAAACATAGGTACATACTTCTTTTCAAACAAAATATGATAAAGTATAAAACAATTCACTCATCCCGAACTCATCACCCATCGATGTCTGCATCACAGTTTAAACCTTGTCAATTCTAAGCAAATCTGGACCAATGATTGTAAAACTGAGATTGGAGACCAGTCTTAAAACTTTTGCCAGTGATTGGTCAGTTCAGAGACTGATCACAATTTCAACCAATCAGCTGCTTAAGATTTGAGACTGGTTCCAAAAACTTACAACTAAAATCTTCACTGTTCATTTTAACCAGAAAAGCTACTTTTGAATTTTTTGTAGACTTCAGAATAAAAAAGACATTAAGTATGCTGTAACCAACCATAAAGCTTATGAACGTAAATAATGTTTCCTTATGAATGACTTGCACTATGAAACAAACATGTATGTTACACTCACCCCATGAAACTTGATCTGTCTAATCCCTAATCCTGTTGCACATTTAGAAAATAAAATGTATACATGTAGTGTAACAAATTCTCTATTATATAAAGAATTTAAACAGGGAACTGAATTTCATTTGAAACTTCCATAAACAGAAAACTTCCAAAATACTACAGGTATGTGAACGGTATCTTATTTTATTGCTAATAAACAGATACATGTACAGCTTTCTTCCTTGTATCAAATGATTTTTCTTTACAGTAATATTCCACTTTCTTTTTGGTAGTTCTCTATAATTTCAATGTATGCTTAATTTCAATGAGACCACTTCGGTAATATTATATTTATTTAATAGTTGGCAAAACAATGTATGTAAGGTGGTAAAGAAATACATGTGCAAAGAAAACACAAGTTTGCACAATTATATATTTGTATAAAGCATCCCTCGGGTTGAGGCTTCCAAGAATTTCCTTTTAAGAATTAATCCTTTATTTTCTATATTTTAGCATTTGTGTTGTATACATTTTGAAGTTTTAATGAAAAAACACAAAAGGTAGAATTTTTTCCCAATTAATCCTTTTTAATATCACAATATGTATAAACATGTTTTTTTACAGTTTTGTTATGTAATGTTCCACATTAAACTTTGCTGTTATCCAGTGCTGTGTTCAGAGAGTGGTTTCGATACATGCCACAGGTACCAAGGTGCTGGAATAAAAAAAAATAAATAACTTGTAAATAAAGTAATTCTTGCCATGGAAATATGAGTTGCATGTAAAAAGATTCTATACAAGTTACTCCTACCAGTGAAGATGATACATGATCTAATTGGGAGCATGTCACAGGAAAACGTGTATTCCAAAAGATGACAAAACCCTTCACTCCCTATGTAGGGGTTTTATCACATTTGCAAACAGTGTAGATCTAGATCAGCCAACACATAAGTGCCATCTAATCTGGATCTAGAATGTTCACTTCTCGGTCAGAAATTTTCTAATGAATCGAAAAGTGATCAATGTAGATCCTGATCAAGCCTAGATGTGCTGGCTGATTTCGATATAAACTATTTGCCCGTGAGAAAACAGTCGCAACCATAAAGAGATTAAATCTTGAAATATAGTTAACCTGCCTTAGCAGCCACCTGCGAATAGCTATCACCTGTCTTAAACAGCCAGTTTGAATGTGTCCGAAACTGACATTTTGTTTTAATTTTTACCTGTCTTTAACAGCCACCTGTCTTAAGCAGCCACTATGTGTCACTCCCTTGAGTGGCTGCTTAAGACAGGTTTTACTGTATATATCATGAAGTTGAGCAGACTATATATTGCTTATTACCATTTTGCAGTTAACATTACAATTATTAGGTCACACTATTTATATTATTAGTCTTATGAGAACTTTCTTGAAAAATTGAGTGCGGTAAGTTGAAATAAAAAAGAAAAAAAAGATAAAGATGTCATTTACAATTAACTTTTAAACCTCTTTTGTACAAGTTTGCTTTTATTAAGATTAAATATAATTAGTGTAAAAGAAACCAGTCAGCACTTTTCGGAAAGCTTCTGATTCCATTGTTTATTTCGTACTCATTCACATTCGCTTTTATAGGTTTTCCTACCGATTGGGTACGGTCGGCATAAAAAAATTGAAAATTGAGATTTTTTTTTTCAATTTTAAAAAAATAGGGTTGTGATTTTTGCAAGACGAAAAATATAAAAGGTCTGGCCTTAGTCAGAGTTTGGATATAGTCTCTATCATTCTATTACTTGAATTAGTGATGTGCAAAGATCAGATGCATTACTATATTATAGACAGAACAGCAAAAATATGGCAATGCTTAATTATCATAATTCACAGAGATTGGCGAGTGCCAACCGGTTATGTTGAAAAAATCAGACAATACTTGTACTTTTATACCAATGCATTTTAATCGATGCTATCCTGACCAACATATTAATAGATAAATCTATTGATAGCCAAAAAAAAATATTTACCTCTGAAAACTTTTGAGATCTGCAGTGAAAGGAGGTCGGCATAGTGTGAACAGAAGGGGCCTTTTGGCCGTATGTCATTGAGGAGGTTCTATACATTGGGTGTTGTTTTTTACCGCCATAACCTTGAAACCAGTCTGAAATTAAAAGTACTGATTATGTTGTAGCAAATACATACAAATTCATTGCAAGCTTCATCTTAACAAGTTCATACAACAATCTTGAGCTAAACTGTGCAACTGTCCACTAAAAAGCCATCTTAATTGCAGTTAAACCCTTTACTCCGTTGGCTGTTGTCTCATGGGTGAACAGACTTGGCGTAGAACCAGATAAAATGGCACATCCATTCCTTCTTATAAGAATCTACACTGTTGCTTTTAATAGATTCATTAGGTTGATTCTGGCCAAGAAGCAAATAGTGTAGATCCAGGTCAGACAGCATCGATGTACCAACTGATCTGGATCTACACTGGTTGACCATGAGATAAAAAAGTAAAGGGTTAACAAAATGTGTTGTGGAGCAGATGAGGTTAATACCCTACTTAAGTTATCTATGGCCACCATTTTAAGTTTTATAGAACAATTTACTCTAGTTCACTATTGTTAAAACTGCTCCTGTGTACAGATTATCGAACAACTGATGAACTGAAAGTTTTTCATCTTTATTATAAAGATATCCAAAACCATGAACATTAATTTGAAGACTCGTAACTTTTCTATAAAGGTAGCTATTACGATACTTGACACAAATACAGTGTTTTATGGTATTGTATTAACATGTTATCAATAACAAGCATAACTCTAATTAGGTGCCCAGCTACATATGGATTCAACAGATTTCTATCTGATTATCATCACCATCATGCTATATATTGTGACAAGATAACACTTGTTGGTATTTTTTCGAGCATGTTGGGTCTAACAACATGAATTCACAGGTGCCAACAAACATTATCTAATGCTTCTCAATAAGCAGTGATTTGCTTTGATTAATCAACACAGATGATTTTTAATCAAAGGTAATGCTTATATTGATAGAAACAATCCTTTCCTGATACATGTATATGTGTCGATAATAAAATGTAACTGATTTCATGCAGATTGGAAAAAACAATGCAACTGTTATGTTCACACTGATTTTCAGTGAAAAGTTTTCGTTGAAATGAAAAATAAATTGTTGTATTTTTGCATTATCAAATGGACACTGTTAAGCCAAAATACCAGTATTTGAAAATCATATTGTCATAATATCCTCACCTGCAGAAATACTGCAAAAACTGAAGTATTTATGTAATTTATAAAAATAAAATTTATTTCATAATAAACAATTAACTTTATTCTTATGCCTGGACATCTGCTCGAAATTAATTAAAGTTTGAAAAACTAAATTTTCCGGCCGACTAAACATTGACTGTTTTTTTACATACCAGGGTGTTCAAATCTGTTAGGTATATTTTCTGTTCTGTAGAAGTCGGATGTCTTTGAATTTTGTGGAACACCACCGTTTCCTGCCATTAACTGAAAATTTTAAAATATAAATAAATATCAACATTATTTAGCTCCGAAAAACCAATGAAATACTGTAGATTTGGGTTGGAAAGAGTGGCCCTGACCAGGATTCGAACATTGGACACTTGGCTTACCATGCCAACACTATCAACTTAGCTACTTAGGCCACCGGTATGAAAATATACTTCATTCCATCCCACTTTGGCAACACATTTCCATTTTACTCTGCAAATGTTCGCATGGGTCTGCTAAGGTTCGGCGAAAATAACCCAGTCACATGCCTCGCCCAAAGGAGCTCTAAGCCTGTTCATCCTGCTGACAGACAATGCCAATATGGCAGAGTTGGCTTTGAAAGACTAGCCTGGACAAGGGTTCGAACCTAAGGTCTCCGGCCTACAATGCCAAAACTACGAAATGAGCTACTGACCCCGCAGGTAGATATCTACTAAAAAGGCAATGTATTCTGATGATTATGTTTTGTATATAGAGAAGTTAAAAAACTTGAAATAACTTGACATGACCAAAGATCACAATATCAGGTCATGGTCACCAAACATAGCTGCCCCCATAATTATGCTGGAAACCCGTATTATCGTGCAGCTTAAAATTCAATTGAAAAAATATTTTGTGAATTCAAATGTTACAGTGTTTATAACATACAAAAAAGAACTTCAAAAGTTAATCTTTTAATTTCCAATCCATTTAACATCAGTAAACCACTTACAATTGACCTACTTTCATTTTCAAAACATGGCGTCTGCCCTCTGTTTATAATATCCAATTACCCATAATTCCGTGCATATAACATTTAGCTACACTGCACATCAAAAGTAAGGCACTGCTCAAACAGATATAACTAAAACATTACACAGAAGTTGTTTCGTGAAATATATGCCATAATAAATATAAAATGTCCCAATTTCATTACAAATTGTTTAGTTTTGTTTACAAATGGGGCAGATATAATACGAATTCCTTCTTACACATGTTTCTGGTGTACAGAATTTCAAATGTACCCAACCTTGGCCTGCAGAATATTGTACCCACTTGACAATAACAAGGTAATGATGACTTTTGTCAGGATGTAATATTTACTGTGCACGTTTTCAATACAATAGCTGATGTAACGTTGCTAGGTCATATGCAAATGAGTTTTTATTTATAGTAACAAGATGGCCGTCGTCTGGGTCATGTTACGTCATGATGGTGATGGTTTAAATTTTTCTGAATCCTAACTTTTTATCTGAAGTATACATTAGCATTAATGTAATTTCTACTCTAACTTTAAATATTCATCTTGAATTCGGACCAGGGACGGGAGGAACTCACCAAAAAACACGTCTTGTTCTTGCCGTTGCTGTTGCATTTACTTCCCTTGGATACATTTATAGTAACGGAAATATAAAAATAGAAACAGAAACAGAAGGTCAAACTTGGTTTGTTTTGAAAGCGAGTGATAATTTCAGGTTTTGTAGTATTTTTTTGCGGGAAATAAGGAGCTTTAGCCTGTTTTTACGCAGTTTTGATGTCTTCTTAAGATGGTGGACTGATCTGAAAGAAATAACCGCGTGTGCTAATGGTTGCTTAGGGATTTAAGAGGATAAATCCGAGATGCACGATAATACGAGGATGCACGATAATACGAGAATTGGCCATATACCGAAAAAACAATGGATTCATTAAAAAAATGAGAACACTATCTTAATATTTTTCATTTTTATTGAAGTAAGGGTGTATATAAAGCAAGTAATATGTTTATTTTTGGAAAATATCTTAATGAAGAATGACGGGGGCAATCAGTTCCTTGACATTATCGAAATTGGTCACTCGAGGCTACTCTGCCTACTGAAAACTGCTACTCAGCCTACTGAAAACTAATCACAAATCTCAAACATCTGGTTGTTGAAATGGAGACTGACATACACTTATATTTGTTCTGCTTTATAAGTAAACCTGAACAATTACCATATCCATATGAATAATGATACAAACATGACAAAAAATTGTTTTGAAACCTAGCTACAGTAGGCATCACAACTCCAGACCTTGCGAAGTGTTATGCATAAACACACTACATTCACTTTGTTAGAGTTTTGTATCTTACCTCTTGTGGTTCTCCTGATGACATATTTATGTATTTCCTTTTAAATTTTCTAATGCAAAGACCCTTATTCTACAGCAAGTTCATTTACTTTTGTTATGCACGGTTTCCTGTTATAAACAACAATTGTTGCCAAGCAATCGGGCATGCGCATCTTATTACAGCCAGGTGTAAAACTCGTAACTACCGTGTTTTGAACAGGACGAAACACGATAGACTGTTTCACCGCGTTCGACTCTACAGGCAATTCCTGATATATGCATATTTCACTTTTTGAGAAAGGTTACAGTAGCATACCGAACGTAACTTGGAGAAATATACGATTTAATTAATAATTGGTATTTCCGAGCAGTTGAGAAGTATATAGGCATTGTTTGTGTTACACTTCTTTTTAAAGTTAATTTACGTAAAAGTTGGTAGTTTTCGCTCTCGTAACAAGTTCTTATTATTTACATTAATTATTTCAAGAACATTTATTCATCTTGAGTTCTAACTTTACAAGAGGTATTTTATTGAAACTGAAAATAAATGTAGATCAAGACTAAATGTAAGACATTGCATTATTAATCGACGTATTATCACCAGACGAAATTGTTGCAACATTTTTTGACAGACACTTTCAATGAGTTTATGGGGTTTCAATGGCTTGGTCGCTTAATCCTTAGGCCATACAAAGAAGGCATGATGGTTCGTCAACAGCTATAACAGAAATAACAAGTAAAATAAAATTACTAAACTGTGTCTGCTTCGCCGCTCTATATTTCTTATATAAAAAAAATCTTTTCCATCATGTTTTAAAGATATTTCTTGTTTATTATACATCGATTGTGATTCCAACTTATCACGCTCGATGACTGCTTCTTCGGTTGCCTAAGTAAAATCCATGTGCTTTTCCAAATGGATTTTACATGTTTTACGATGTATGTTTTCGAGCCGACTTATTGGAACCTTCACGCCTAGATACAACTACTGAATGATCGAGAATGTTTTTCTCTTAGCAAGCACAATGTAAATTTCGCTAATAACATTCCCTATTAAAAAAACACTCCTTAATATTTACACATTTGCACATAATATCATATTGGCATTTAAATCAGAAATAATATCTTATATACCAAAACTAGCACTAAAACTAGGTACTGACCGCAAATACGTATGTTATATTGTTTAAATTACGATCTGTATTGCTATAAATTATTAAAATTAGTCTTGTTAAAGGCTGTTACGATTTGTATTGCTATAACTGATCAAAAATTGTCTTGTTAAAGGTTGTTACTTTTTGTATTTTTGTATTTCTGTAACTTCTCGAAAAACTTTTGTCTTGGAAAACATGTTACGTCTTTAATTTTCATGTCTTTATTATACATGTATTACTTTGTGGCTATAAATTTGCTTTATGCTATTTTACGCCAATAAAATTTATGTTATGTTATGTTATGTTATGTTATGTTATGTTATGTTATGTTATGTTATGTTACATAATATCATATAACGAGGATATTTTGTTTCTCGGTTAGAAACTAGGAACTATATACATGTAACCGATTATAGGCACTCAAGTGATACTTTTTAAATAACCAAGATATGTGGTAAATATGTGCTAATTACATGTAAATCTAGCAAATTTAATCCAGAAAAAATGTGTGCATTTAGATTTTACCGAAATGATTCTTGACATTTATGGAGACAACTAAAACAAAAGGTACATGTCAGATAAGCCCACACCCACCCTTCATAAAGTTGAATGCGCAACGAAGCGCTCGGTATATTTAAACCTAAAACTGGAAAAGGTTCTGAGACAACTGAAATGTTCACGACACATAAGCCTATACCCAGCATTCATAAAGTTGGATGCGCAATCTGCCATGAGCGGCGTATTTCAACCTAGAACTGGAAAAGAGGGTGAGTGCAGAACGCATATTAAGATAGATTTAAACGCACCTAATCAATCCTCTACCCAACTGGTTTGGACATCATCAGTACAGTCTTTTTAACCAGTGTATGTTAATACCAAACATTTAACCCTACAAATTTTTATAGGCGAACTGGTGTAAACTGGCTACCATTTGATACATGTCATGTATTGAGCTAGTTTAAAATGGTGTGTGTGTGTGTGTGTTATTTTAAAGACAAATCGTCGCCTTATTATTACAATGTTCTAACTTACTTTTTTACAGTTTGGAGAAAATCGTCTTCAAAGTTTCAGATTTCTCTAAAACCTTCATATTCCACCGAATTTGCTCAGAAAAACAGCAGCGTGTGTGTTTTGATGAAGTCTATAAATTACATGAGTTTGTGTTTAGTCTTTATCTTTAACTTTTTAAAAAATCTCTACTTTCGGTTTAACCTAACCAGTGTTCTTGGACTAACCAGTACTAACCATTATTTTCTCCGCAAGTAACTCGTCGCCTTATTATTACAATGTTCTAACTTACCTTTTTTACAGTTACTTAGAACAGTGTAATCCTTACACGAGTGTGAATAATCCGCAAGATAGAACATTGTGTGATTGGGAATTTTAAAAACTAAAGTGAATCAACCAATTCTGAAACCATATTCAGATAGGTCTTTTTTCCACGATTACAACGGTATAAAAATCTCATTTTTCAAAAAATATCACTTAGAACATTGTAATAATAAGGCGACGAAATGAATACTAAAATAATCTGACTTCTGAGTAATAGTATATATGGTCGCTATTTCTAAATATAGTTTCTTTTTGTTTTGATTTTTAAAGGCGGTAATTTAGTTTAGATCTGTCATTAGCATGGAAGGAACAGGTTTAATGTTTCTAAGAAATGAAGATGCAATTTAGATACGAATATAGCAGCTAATCGTTGCTGAATCAATTTCCTTATATGTTGTTTGATGAAATTCACTTTATTAGCAAGAAGCAGGTTTTCCTTTTGACCTTTAGGTAGAAATCGAGTTACGGAAACGTTCATTTCTTGGAAAATGGAATTTCTTCCAATGTGCTATTATAAATTTCGCGCTTTGAAGGGTGTTGAGCACGATATTTATACTTGTGAAAATATTGAGTTGCACTCAACCTTGCGGCGTGGACAGTAATATGCATTTACATTACTGCTCATGAACAGGCTCAATCAAACCCAAGCGACAATATTTTATTTGTCATTTTCGGTGGCTTTCAAACTTCCCTTTTCTATGGTGGCTGATTTATGCCATTTCGTTTTTTCGTTATTTCGCCGCGAAATAACGCTAAGCGAAACGACGAAATAACGAAAAAACGCCACGCGAAAAGACGAAATAACGAAAAAACGCCACGCGAAAAGACGAAATAACGAAAGAACGCCACGCGAAATAACGAAAAAACGCTATTTTTGCGCGAAATCACGAAAAGTCGCCGTGCAATAAAACGCCAATTTAACTGTACAAAATAGCGTTCTTTCTAGCTTCGCCTGGCGTTTTTTCGTTATTTCGCTTGGCGTCTTTTCGTTATTTCGCTTGGCGTCTTTTCGCTCGGCGTTATTTCGTTATTTCGCTTGGCGTTTTTTCGTTGTTTGGCGTGGCGTTTTCTCGTTATTTCGTATTTTCGCGCGGCGTTTTTTCGTTATTTCGTCTTTTCGCGTGGCGTCTTTTCATTAATTCGCGTGGAGTTTTTTCGTTATTTCGTATTTTCGCGTCGCTTTTTTTCGTTATTTCGTCTTTTCGCGTGGCGTCTTTTCGTTATTTCGCTTGGCGTCTTTTCGCTCGGCGTTTTTTCGTTATTTCGCGTGGCGTTATTTCGCTTGGCGTCTTTTCGTTATTTCGCTTGGCGTCTCTTCGCTCGGAATGCATGTTTCTGGCAATGACTCAAAGTGCAATGCAAAAGAACCGTAACTTAACCTTCTTTCGTTTTTTAATTATTGCCCTTTGATTTATTTTACAGAGCATTTCTTCTGCGGAGCGTTACTGTCACCATAGGTTCAAATGACTCCAAACTTGGTATACATGTTTCTTGCAATGACTCGAAGTGCACTGCACAAGAACCGTAACTCTACCTTGTTCCGTTTTTGAATTAATTTTCTTTGATTTTTATAGAGCATTTCTTGTTAGGAGCGTTACAATGTCACAATATGTTCAAATGACTCCAAACTTGGTATGCATGTTTCATAAAAGCAGTGTTAGGTATGCTTTGCGACAATATTGCTCATATTTTGTCCCATTAATGTCGTTAAATTATTCCCCTTTGATTGACTTTATAGAGCATTTCTTGTCAATCTTTTAAATTATTCCCTTGATTGATTTTAGTGCCTTTCTTGCCAAGGACTTAACTTGTTGTGCATGTTTCTTGCAACCAGACAATTAAAAGGTTATTTTATATGTGAATTTTGTGCAAATACATTGCTAATAACTGTAGATCAATAAACTAACAAAAATATTGTTAGGCAACACATCTGACTCGCGGAGCTCTAGTTTATTTTATTTGTTAATCAACTCAAACAAACAAATGTTTTTGTTGTTGGGATTGAGTGGGAATTCAGGCACCTATCCATCACACCCCACCTGTATTTCTTTTTTTTGACTTTTATTTCTCAAAACTCGCACCAATCAAAACTTTTTGGTGGTGGTGGTGGTTGGGAAAAATCATTGGTACCGCCTCAGCCCTTCCATTTCTATCCCCCGCCGCGTAGCGGGATGGGGGTATAGGAATGGTCATCGTTTGTCCGTCTGTCTGTCCTTCCCTCCTTCCGTCCGTGAATAGTTGTTGTTACCCATATGCCCAGCTTTACTGTTGCTACACTTTGCGCATGTCAACCGGAAGGCGAAAAGACGAAAAAACGCCAAGCGAAATAACGCCACGCGAAATAACGAAAAAACGCCAAGCGAAAAGACGCCAAGCGAAATAACGAAAAGACGCCAAGCGAAATAACGAAAAAACGACAGGCGAAACTAGAAAGAACGCTATTTTGTGCAGTTAAATTGGCGTTTTTTCGCACGGCGACTTTTCGTCATTTCGCGCAAAAATAGCGTTTTTTCGTTATTTTGCGTGGCTTTCTTTCGTTATTTCGTCTTTTCGCGTGGCGTTTTTTCGTTATTTCGTATTTTCGCGTGGCGTTTTTTCGTTATTTCGTCTTTTCGCTTGGCGTTATTTCGCGGCGAAATAACGAAAAAACGAAATGGCATAAATCAGCCACCATACTTTTCATCTATTTCATTCAGCAATAGATTGTAGTAACAACGCATTTATATGATGATGAAATGATATATAGTATGATTAAAATAATTTGTTTACAAGATAAGTAGCACATTTTGTTCATTTCACTCGGTGCTTGACTAGAATAATTATTCTGAATTCTGGTGCATTTATGGTATATCGGTACGAATGCTCTTTTGTAAAGTTCTATTTCTTAATCAAATTTGTAAATGTTACTATGAGTTTTAGCCAGAATTCGACATACAGTGTTTTGTTTCAGGGGAGTATTCAGAGGGAGTTTAGTGGGGTTGCTCAAATCCACTTTTTGGGCAGCAATATTTAATTGTAATGGGAATTTTGGCCAGAAAGTTGGACATTGTCATTGACCTACCGTAAGATTTCTCAAAACGAACCACCTTTTTGGAAATCTTGCATCCGACCAAGTGTGTGGGCCTACTTTACACGTGCAAACAAGAAATTGTCATTACTACATATATAAGTACGATACTGGCACTGTTCCCAAGATCATAAAACTAAAACCGGAGACAAGTATCAAATCTCAAGCATCTGATTGGCTGAAATGGCGACTAGTCGCCATTTCAGCTAATCAGATGTTGGAAAACTCAAATCTCCGAAAGTTTAATTCTGGTGAGTTACCGTGTAGGTGTGTACTGGGTCAGAGAAATGAAATAACAAAAAATGCAACAAAACTAAAACATTTCATCGAAAATAACCAATTTTAATTTCCAGTATTTTTATTTAAAAAAAAACAACAACAATTTGATCATTTCTTGTTCCGTACTGTTATTTTCTTTAAAGAATACTTAATCATCGTAACAATAAATTAAAGAAGTCGTCGGCTAATCGATTACTTAATGAACATTATAGACAAACTTTATAATGATGACCATTTTTCACAAAAAAATTAATTTCAATTAAAAACAATAAATTTGCTGAAAATAAATATGTCGAACAGTCCAAATGCTTTGTTTAAGTTCGATGCCTATAGGTACCGTATTTTTTTCACGGATCTGTCATTCAAGCCTTGGTTTTTTCTTGGAACAAGGCGGGACGATTAATGCAGATACAGGAGCACATCCGACGACGTCAATGACGTCAAGGTGTACGTATGCTTCTCCGATGCATTTGTGTGGCGTCATTGTGCAGAATTTGGGCTTCACAAAAACGCCAAATTTCAATGACATGAGGTGAACACATCGTAGATCAACGTCTTCAAAGTAAATTGTTTCCATAAAGTCCAATTTTCCGTTTCCCTTTTGAGCTTTGGTCCGTTGCTTGCTGGTTTTCGCCGAAAGGAAGATCGCTGTTATATATATGGACGACTTCTTCGGTTTGTTTGATTCGACCAAATTCGTTATCTCTCTTATAGTTACTTTCAGTCGTCTTGTTATCAGTAGGTATTGAATTTCAATATTTAAAATTCCGATTGGAACCTGATGATGTGAAAAATCTCTTTTCGTAAGAATTTGCCGTCTTACGTAATCGTTTTCGTTTTGTTGTATTTGCTTGGCAGATGTTGTAAACTTTCTACGAAAATGTGGAGAATGATTGAACACTCGTTCGTCTTCTGGAATGGCACCACTCGTTTTCTGAGCTTTGTCATTCTTTTTCCCCAACCCGTGATGCTGCGAAATGTCATCGGAGAATTCTAAACGTCCGCGATCCATCTTTTTCAATATATTCATGATTTCTCTGTCAATGTCTTCAAGAACTTCCGGGGAGCTTTCGATCGAAGCCTGCTGCAGAAGTGCCGGCGTGTCGCCGTCTGGCTGTTTCTTATTCTTGGCCGGCTGTGCATGTTCCTCAAGGATACCTTTTGTTTCACCATTCGGATTTTCCATGATTTCTGCAGTTCCGCCTGGTGCAGATATACCTATTGCACTGCTTATTTCTTCTGGAATAACTGACAAGAGCCAGTCTGAACATTGTTTAATTTGTATCCTACCTCGCATTTTTGTTAAGTCAATCAAACTGGTTTGTGTCTGTTGCGCATCTACATGGCGAATCGTTTTTCTCCGCACACATGGAACTGTGTGACACTGCGAATTTCTGACTTCTAGTTCGCTTCGAATTCGCAATATTTCATCCCCGTCTTCGCTTTCATTAAAATCGGCTCTCAAATTGTTGAAATAACGTTTAACGTTGTCATAGGCAGAGAACGCGAGTGATTTAGCTTCAGAGAGCTTCTTGTTCACTTCACTTTTAAACATTTCGAACTTGTTTCAAGTAGATCTACTCAATGATGAGTGTAAAGTTGGCGATGTGAGCTCTAACCTTTCCAAGAGTAAAGTTATGAATTGATTTTAGAATTCTTACAGTCGTTTAAATAGGTGTTGCCAGTGGGAGAAAGACAGTTTCTAGGTTGTTTTTTCTCAGCCTGTAAATTTCGCTAATTAAAACTTCGTATTAAGAAGAACTTATCTTGTCTGGTATGGTTTGTCTGTGAAAAAGCTGTTTCGTGGTTGTACAATACTGGGAAAGGAACCAACAACAAAATACCTCTATTTGCTGGAATCTTCATTCATAACTTGGGCGCGTAACAAGAAAACGGAAGTCTCCGGAAGCTGACGTCAATCATTTGAATGAAGTCGTAAATTTGAGCAGACGACATTTGTTATTGTGCGTTTTGCAATAATCGCCTTCTATTCAATTATGTTTATTTTTTTTTTTTTTGGGGGGGGGGGGGGGGGGGGGAGGGGGGTTTTAATTCATAGCTTTGAGGTAGGATCACTTGCCACTAATAACATTAAGGTTAACACTTATGCCAAATTTGGATGAGATCCCTGCATTAGTTGATAAGTTATACTTCGGAAACTTAGACATTTGCACACATTTTGACAATTTGAACCTTAAGGGACCTTGACCTTTGAGGTAGGGTCATTTTTCTGGGACCAGGCGCTGTCTCATTGTTATGAACATTGTTTGTGTAGTTTGGCTGAAGAACATTCATTAGTTGCTAAGTTATGCTCCGGACACTAGAATTTTGGCATAATTTCCCTTTAAACTCTAAGTTTGACCCTGTGACCTTTGTGGCAGGGCCTTGGTTCAAAGACATGACACTATTTCTTAAGATAAATATTTGTGTGGAGTTGGTTGAAATTACTCGAGGAATCGCTTAGAAATGCTCTAGAACAAAATTTGTGACAATGGACAGATGTCACTAACCCTCTGGGACAGGATATAAAAAATAATATTTTTTTTAATCCTATGATTGTTTGCCTGGTGAGGCACATTTCACAAGAAACAATTTATTTATAAAGCTTAAAATCAAAACCACAAAGCACCTAGTTCTACTTTTATTATACTTTGCATGTAAACAGATAAAAAACGGTAAAATACAACCTGACAAAAATGATATGTTCAATAAAATGATATGTTCAAAAAAGAATATGTTTTATATAATGATATGTGTCATTTAAAGCAAACTGTAACAATATTTATAAAAATAAGACAATAAATAAAATTGCTATTGTACTGTTGGTCAGTGAAAATACACCACCTTAAAAATGCATTTCTGGTAATTCAAACACCAAAATTACTACTACTTATGCATGTATTGGATGCATAATGACAAAATCTGGCTTACTGTCTTTGTGTAACTAATTAATTAAGTAGATCCAGATCAAATTTCAGACAAACCTGGTAAGAATATGATCTAAATTGTTTCGTAGTTGCATTAAGAGTGCTTTTGTGACTGAATGACAAACAATGTAGAGCCTGATCACTATAGAGATGTGCAGTCTGATCTTCGTCTACATTGGGTTTTTGTTATATCAGGGTCATTTTAATAATTATTAATTCATATTTAGTAACTAAAGACATTTAAATATTAATACTTAAGACTTAAACTTTTTTCTGTGTTACTAGCAAGTGAATGGTAGGAAATGATTTTTTAAAATAATAAAACATCATTGTTTTTCTTTAAACCTTTTTGGAAATGAATATTTTATATTTTATAAAATTTAGAACAAAAGTTCAGTTAAGTACATCTTACACAAATCACAAAAAAAGTATTTTCTTGAAAACTGGATCAAAATTGACCACTATAATTTTGCCAGAATTGTAAGTTATGTTCTACTTCAAGCATCATTTCAATGTTTTTAGCTTGCTAGAATAAATCTATGGGCTGGTGGTGTAATTTCAGTGAACTGCAGTAAAATTGCTGTATACATCAGCACACAATAATTCATTGTAATAATATTTTTAACTTATAAGAATGTTTAAAAATGTTTCAGACACACGCAACTGCAAATTTTTTTTTCACTGCTGCATTTTTATTCAAATTTTGAAGTAATAACTCTCATTTGAATGCTTTTGTAAACAAAATAATTTTGCATTCTCAACTTCTTAGATATTGTTTACTCTTTTGTAAAATAAAATTGTGAAATAAAGCTTAGGGCAATCGTCACTAATTATCTTTAAACTACAAATTATGTTAAAGGCTGAACAATTTTATCATTGTTACCTCTTTGCACCAACTCCACCATAATGTTCAATGCTTTAGAAAACAAGAGTGATTTTTTCACCAAATGTGTATGTAACTCCTTGCTTCATTTCTTTGAATATGGGTTAAGTGCATATATGTGTATGTGCACAACCCAGATCTCCACTGGTTGACCATGGCATAAGAACCATATCCCATGGAGTAAGGATTATTGAGAGTCAGTTAATTCATTGTTCATATGGGTGATTTACATAATAACTGTAGAGCATATAGTTTAGACCCTGATCAGGTTGTGACAAATGCTGTGCATAGTACTTTAACCTTTAAATCCAATATTATATATGCATTTTATCAGATCCAAATTGGCCAGTACATCTGTGCAATCTGATCTGGTTCTGCAATTTTGCTTTTTTGTCAGAAATAACTTTTAATTTAAGGCAAGCGCTCTAAAATAGCACATCAAAATTTTGTACATTCATTCTATTACAGGAAAATCAACCAAAACAATTTCAATGGCCTTATTCTGACTATTGAGTCATTGTTTCACATGCATGACTGGTCCCATGCTACCAAATAACAAGGTATTGAATATCATTAGTAGAGGACTGATTTACATAAACAAGCAATATAAATCTGGTTTACTGTGTGAACTAAAAAATCTGTCCCATTTCACAGACAAGTCAAGTTTGCATTGAAAATGTTAACCAAGACTACGTGGGTTGAAATTTTTTTTCTCTAAGAGTAAATACTGTACATTTAAAATCAGCTAATGTCATGCTATGTTATTTCCACAGTTGTAACACTGAAAATAAATCTGCCTATCTAAGCAAACTGTAAACACTTCAGTATCAAAACTTATCACTTCTAACTCCTAAAATTTAAAGCTTAGGATGAATTACTTAGATAAGAGTAGTATTAAACAATATATGTACTTTCAATAAACCTTTACCAGAACCCCCTAAATTTGTGTTGAAGTCCTGCTTTTCATTAAAACTGAGTGATATTTAATTACTTATTATGTTATTTTAAGGCGAGTTGTGCAAACTTAAATTTTATTGACTGAAAATCAAACAGTGTAGACCCTGATCAGACTTTGAAGACAAGCCAGCTGATCGTTGTCTAAGTCAGTAGAAAATGTAACTTTCAACCTGGGTCTTGGGGGTATGAACAGTAACATGCACTTTTATGTTGTGCGTGGAGCATAAAAAGTTTATCTCGGTAACAAAAATCAGTATCAGGGAGCACATATTTTCAAATAAACATTTTGATTTACTGAATTAAAAATAAAAGTATTTAACTACCTACATTAAAATGTTGAGAAATACATGTGTAGAAATATATTGCCAGGTGTGATGTAACTCATTGTAATACAATGTATGTATATACTACTTAGTAGTAAAGTTCAGTGAAATTCTAAGTCACAAAGGTACCTGTATGATTTTGCACCAAATTAATAACCATTTCTTCCATATATACATCTATATGGCATTGCTAAAAAATAAAGATCCCGATCAGCCAGCACATCTGTGCCATCTGATCAGGATCTACACAGTTAAAATTATGATTTTTCCGGTTATTTCTGACCAAAGCAAACAGTGCAGGTCTTGATCATTTTGCACAGATATGCCAGGTTATCTGGATCTACACTGGTTGCACACAAATTAAAACATGTATGTAAGGAGTGAAGGGATAAACAACCATGAGTCCATAAACTGACCAGAAATGAAAAAAACATCAACAGATTATTAATGAAAATGATTTTTTTGATGTTCTTGTTTATTATACTAGTAAGTGGAGACTGTTAATAAAAAGTTAAATCCCAAATTACACTACATATTTTGTGATTTCACTAATAAGGTATCTGTGGGGTAGTAATATAATCCATGAATTATAAACTGCAACAACTTATTACTGAAAAGTTATTGAACATGAATGTATTAAAAAACATCCAAAATCACAAAATTTGGAACCTTCGAAAATGTCATTTAACAAAAACCATTAAATTGTATGCCCACAAATGTTAGTGCATTTAAGAGAACCAGTTAACAAGAAATCACGAGCACAAGAGTGTATACAAAGCTTGAACTTAAAGTTCAATTACAAACAACATAAAAGTGAAAACACAAACATGAAATTCAAAACTAATACAAGTACTACAATAAAGCCAAAAATTAATATGTATACATGTGAAAGGACCACAAAATGACAATTGAAATGAAAACACTAATGTAGAGCTATATATCTCAGATTTTATCAAGGTTACAAAAACTGTGTTGTTTGTGAATTTGAATACAACTGCAAATTCTACACAGTCAACAAGTATTATTGTCAATAACACTTTATAAATATAAGCATAGAAGTAGTATACCAAGCAAACATAAAAGTATTAACTGCAAGTATAAGTTTGGAATGTGAACAATGGGTAATTGGTCTAATTGTTTTCTTTTAAATCTGTTGGCCTTTACACTTTTTAATTCATTTCAGTCAATTTTTTGCTGAAAGTCTATAAACAAATGACACCTCTTTTTTGTAGATAGTTTGAGAAAGTAGATAACTTTTTCTGAAATTCTGACTTAAAACTTCTACACAATGTTTATTTATAAATATCCTACAGATTTCGTCCTATGCATTTTTAGTAAATACAGTCCAGCAGTGTTAATGCAAATTGGAACTGTTTTTTCTTATCATAATATTTAACTTAAATGACAAGGTAATTCGAAACTTGATAACTTCAATATGCAATTCAACTTGAACTGAAATGGATCCCTTGAATATTAAACCGTTCCTCCATAGACACACCTTTATTGCATGGTCGAACAGTGTAGATCCAGATCAGCCGGCACATCCGTGCTGTCTGATCAGGATCTGCACTATTCACTTTTTGATTAGGTTATTTCTAACCAAAATGCAACCACTGCAGATCCTGTTCAGACGGCATGGATTTGCCGGCTGATCTGGATCTACAATGGTCGCACATGCCTAAAAATTGCGTATATATGGAGGAAAGCGTTACAAATGAAACACAATAGCTTGAAGCACTATTTTCAACATCCAGCAAAAGCCCTTATCAAGTGTATTTTATTACTGCCTACTTGAATAAGAATTGACAGTTATGCATTGTGTTGCAATGACTGGACACGTCAGGCAAAAAGTCTGAATGATATGTGCATCAATTAAAATTAGTGTGAAAGAAATATTTCAAATATATTCTATTTTCCTTCTTAATGTTAAAATATTATTGTGTAAATTTAGAAAATTTTATTAATTGATTACCTTTGCTTGTTAAGTCATGACAGTTTGAATTCAGTGATTTAAAAAAAGGAAAACATTTTAAATAACAAGAGTCTTTTGTGAAGCACTGTCAAATATAAACATCTACAGATGATCATGGGTAATGAATGAAAAGTTGTTCTGTCACTTTAAAGTTACAGAAATAATTAAAATAGCACAATTGCAATTTGCCATCGAATACTGTGGTATCGTTTTATTTCCAACAGGTTAAATGTTTGCAAATTTTGCTCTATGGAAAGTGCATGAATTCAAATCCAGGTAAATTTTACCATTTGATAATTTCTTATAAGACTTAAATATAACTATGCTCGTGAAATTAAATGAAACCACAGTAATTTAAGGAGACCAAAAAGGTATGTACACTTCACATCACAGACTCGATGATTAATATCAGAACAATACAGCCAATAAAAATATTATGGCAAAAATAGTTTCCAGTTACAAATATCTGCGATACTAATTTTTTTGTTACATTATGGATCTCATGGTTTTTGTGCCCAATTTTTACCTTCCAAATTTTAATACATCAATTATAGTACTTAAGTCTATGAGATTCAACGCAACAACATAGGACTCTTGCACTTTACAGAAAAAACGCTTACCGTATAGCGGGTTATTTCTGCGGTCATAAATTTCTGCTTTTTGCCCTCAAAAATGGACTCAAAAATTTCTGCGTTTTTTATTTCTGCGTTTTCGGTTCCCATGAAGGATAAATTTCTGCGGTTCATGTTCAGTAAGGTGTCGTTACTCAATTTATAATACAAAAAAGTAAAAAGATATTATTAATCAATGAATAACAACTCTCAAACAACTCTTCAATTGAATTGAATGTTTGAGCAATGTTTGAGGAAATGTCGCGTTCATACTATGCGTATAAGATAATGATTAATGGTAATTGCTCGTAATTACAAGCCTGTGTTGTGAAACGAATTATTTCGGAAAATGAGATAATATTTTGCAATTTAAATTTTTGCTGTTTTTTTTCTGCTGGATTTATTTCTGCGATTTCATCCAAAGACCGCAGAAACGCAGAAATATTGCACCCGCAGAAATAACCCGCTATAAGGTATTAAGACCACCTCGAAATTAAACCATCTCAATATAACGAAACCACCATTTAAATGTCCTTTGTAACATTTGTGAATAATTTTTCACCCTAAAATAAAGACCATCTCATTTTTAAGACTTTTTCTGTCCAATCCCAGAGAAGATTTGATATCTGGGTTCCACTGTTACACAACGGGTAATTCATTTAAAATACCCCTTTTCAAACAAATTATGATTTCTGCAGGTTTTAAAGTTTATCAATCCGAAAAGTCATTTATTTTGAAGTAAGAAGAAATCAAAGATTTGTTGTACACTTCATAAAATAACATCTATTGCAATTTGCAGAAGTCCCTCAAATTCAACAATCCACTATTTAAACATCACTATTCACTAACAAAGCTGGTCATAATGAACTGTCTAGTTTTTACGTTTCATTAATTCAACTCCGCTTGCAAGATTGGCCGAAACGTCTAAATCATCATTACTTGTATTTCTATCACCAGACAAGTTACTGGCGCCAGTGGAGTTGCTAACAGGTGAGTATCTGCCATCGACTGGCTTATATCCTCTGTTCACAAGGTAAGAATATACAGGAATGTTGTTAGGATTTGGCTGACCCTGAGCAGGAGCCTGGTTTTGGCTAGGAACCCTGTTTCTTTGAGCCTGGGGTTGAGCAGGGTATTGCTGCATCATTGGGGGTCCCTGCTGCTGATTTAGGGGCACAGTGAAATTAGATTGAAGGTAAGCGTTAGGCTGGGATGGATTTGCTTGTCTAGGCGGTTGAAAATTTGGCTGACCTTGAGGAACTTGACCTTGTGGAATTTGACCTTGAGGAAACTGACCTTGAGGGTAACCTTGCTGATAAGGTGGAGGCATTCCTGGTGGGTACTGCCCTTGCATGGGAGGAGGGTACTGGACCTGACCAGGGTAGCCATACCTAGCCTGAGGCTGGTGAACACCTGGGGGAAGATACGGGGGTCTTGCAAACTGCTGGGCATTAGAGGACTGTGGAGGTCTGAAACCCACAGCTTGAATTTCTTTAGGCTTATCAGCACCAGCTTTCTCTACATCGTCATCATCAGTTCGTTTCCTAGGTTTAGAATAAACAGCATCAACTTTATCAGTCTTTTTATTATCTTTCTCTTCCTCCTCTTCTGATTCCTCAGAACTAGTCTCAGATTCTTCTTCCGATTCATTTTCAGTGTCCGACTCTTCACTTTCTTCTTCAGAACCAATCCCTTTATCAACCAACTTAACTCTATCAAATTTCTTGGGCTCTATAGAGTCATATTCTAAATCTTGATCAGGTGGTGGCAATGCCCGCTGTGCACGTTTCACCTCCGGGGAAGTCTTTTGACGAGGCACAATCTCTTTTTCCACTAGCACTCTCTGCTGTGCAGAGTCATTTGCTCCAACAAAAGTGTGTTCATCAGCTGACGACTCGGAGTCATGTCTCATTGCCTCACGGTAAGTCGGAGGCTTATAGTTTCTTTCGCTGAAATTTTTTGTAGCGGTGCTAAATGACCGGTCATCATACGATGACCTGTCCGACCTATCATCATCGCTGTATTTTTCCCGGTACCTTCTAGCACTACGCTCTGATGGTCCTCTAGGATTTGAACTTACATGAGGTGGGGGAAGAGGTCTTTTGGGCAAAGTAGCATCACCTGAAAAAATGGATAAATGTCTTGGTTTTCAGAATACTGTATAGAAATATTTGGTACAAAAAACCACTTACATAAACTCAACAGTTTTATTTATTAAAGCATTAAACAATATTGAATTTCCCTCCCGTCAAATACATAGCTCTGCCTTTTTGTGGCACCCACCCTATGAATGCTAGCTCCTCTGCCACCGACACTGGCAAGTGGAAAATATTGGCAAACATACCTCGGAAGTTAAAATATGTGAAAAGTAAGTACTTTCAATTCACTGTTAAAGTTTTCCCGCATTACCTTCCTCAGGTCTGAGGGATGTTATTTGGAGCAGCACTGTTATTCTCTCTACATGAGATGTAATTATAGCTCCACACAAAAGCAAGCTGTGACATTTTAAACAAGCAGACTCAGCAAAATAGTATTGTTATTTTCAAATCTTTATCTTAGTATATATATTCATGTTAGAATTGAAATTATAAATAACCGCCTGTGTTATATCACAGGATTTGTTATATCAAGGGATGTCGTTCAGATACGTAGATATATATCACTAGGGGCTACGTTCCTTGTGATATATCCTTGCACATCTGAACTTCATCCAGTGATAAATCTGCAATATATCAGCAGCTATTTACTATTTCGTAATTATGATAATAATACATTTTTGCTCTGATCTGAAATATTATAACTGCAAGTTGTTGTGTGCCTCGTGTATAGGCTGATCTGTATTACTACTGATGTAAAATGTGATACTTTACTCCATGGATATGAATTTTATCACATGAGCAACTAGTGTAGATTCAGATAAGCTGGCCCATCTGTTCACTTTTTCGATTTTTTAATTGATACTATTGGGTTATTTCTAACCAGGACACAAGCAGTGTAGATCCAAATCCAATGACACGGATGTGCCACCTGATCTGGATCCTGGTCCCAAGGTTATAAAGCTGAGATTGGAAACCAGTCTCAAATCTCAAGCATCTGATTGGCTGAAATGGCGACTGGTCGCCATTTCAGCCAATCAGATGCTTGAGATTTGAGACTGGTTTCCATGCTCAGTTTTATAACCTTGGGCACTGGATCAACACTGGTTGTCCAAATGGCATATCCATGGAGTAAAGCGTAAAGTACTGGCTCAGGTTCATGGGTAAATACAAAGGTAAACACAATATTATAGAGGAGTAACAATCTTTTAAATTAAGAGAAAGTCAATATTGTTGAAAGAAACATCTTGTGAGTTTAATACGACAAACATTCCCATGCAAATTCAAGAAAACACTACTTCTATATTTGTTTCTAATCTAGAATTATAATAAAGCACATCACAAAATGAAGACTTTTCAACAATAAAGACTTACTGTAATCAGAGCCCGAATAATCACTGCCCATCGATCTATTAGCTCTGGCAATCTTTGCCCGTGGAAGATTTGGTGACCTCCGAATGCTAGCAAACCCGTTTCTCGAGCTATCCGTCGTCCAGGCTCGGGTGCTACCAGGCCCTCGAACACTCGACGGCGCCCCTTTAGTACTATTTACTTTTCCGTTTAAACTATGAATACTGGCAGCAGTATTTACGTGACCTAGTTTCTCTTCCTTCCATTTACGGGACACGCCCCGTTGTCTCTTGTAACAGCAGATGATGATGATGATGACAATCAATATAATCAAGGCGAAACATCCTGCAACAATCCCCGCTATTTCTTTGGTTCCCAGAATTCGGTACTTGTAGCCATATTCATCACATCCATATTCACTTGCATAATTACACTGGGCTGCCTCAGCTTCAAATAAAATACAACATATTTATGACAAATTGCGTCATTTCATGGCCTGTGCCCCAAGTGTAGTATCAAATAAGCCAGCATATCCACACAGTCTGATCAGGGTCTACACAGGGTTTGCCATTTGGTCAGAGGAGCATTCTTAACCCTTTCCTCCATAGACACTTTTATTGCATGGGCAAACAGTTTAGATCCAGATCAGCCTGCATATCCATGGCATCTGATCAGGATCTAAACTGTTCGCTTTTAGATTCGATAGATTATCTAAGACCAAAATGCGACCAGTGCAGATCCTGATCAGACGGCATGGATGTGCCGGCTGATATGGATCTACACTGGTTGCAAATGCATAAAAGGCATATAAGGAATGGGTTAAGGCATCTAGAAAACAAATACCGTCATTGTTTGAATATAAGCCGCACTTTTTCCCAGAATTCGGTGGTAAAAAGTTGGGGGTGCGTCTAATACACAGGTTTGGCTGCTTATACACTTCGTTGAGCCATTTTCATCTGTTCCATCAGGTTTGGGGGCGGTGCGGCTTATACATGAGTGCGGCTTATATTCGAACAATGACGGTATAGATCATTTCATACCGTATATTAAGTCCACAATCTGATCTGGGTCTACATTTAAAGCAAAGTAAATAAATGTCATTTTCTCATGGTTTGTCACAAACTGTTACCGGTCTTAGTTGTAAGAAGGGCTGAAAGGACAATAAAAGTTGCTATCCCAATGCATATCTGTTGTGCATTGAAAGAATGTATCATTGACAAGTTGACATAATGTCTGTTTTAAATGTCTTATGACTGAAACCATAACAATTTTTGTACCCTGGCATCCGTTTGACAATCACAAAATGGACCAAGAGAAATTGTGGACTTTAACCTTCGGTCCTAAAACAGTCTTAACTATTTGCTAGATGCCTTAAGAATCCTTCAGGTCATAAGCTCCATTTTGTCACAGTATGTCTTAAGTACAATTGAGTTTCATTCTGCCCTACTTAAACCTAATCTGTTTATAAATAAGTTATATACGCCTTTCCAATAATTCGATGAATTTATTTGGTTACCTCCCCTGTCCAGTCACGTGACTGCTCTACAGGAAAAATGATTGCTCGCTGTAATAACGTAATAGGGAATATGTACCTACAACTTTCTTTTTTATCATAAAATTCTTTTTTGAAAAATATATTTTCTCTTTGAATTAGTAAAAATACATCAGCGTCATGATATTTTTGAAAATAATTTATAAAACAATCAGGTTTCTGACTAAAAGTGTCAATTCATTATTCCTCGCATTAAACACTAAACGACTTGAACTAACAGACAGTCGCAGTGTTCTCTTCACGGCTTAATTGAGTCTCGTTTCCGGATTAATGTGTCTATTCAACTACTGACATCATGTTGTGATTATGTCGGTGGCGATTGATTTTGAAGGCGGCATGCCATAAACATGTCAAACTGTCTCGCACACGGGGTCATCTGTCAATTACTTAAAGGGGCAGATATCATTGACAATAGAGATCGTGCAATTTCTATTTGCAAGGTATCTACACCTCCCAATTCTTAAGTATTTCGGAGTCCTTTAACTACTGGATGTGCCAGCAAATGTATTTGATTTAGCACTTAAATGGATTCTTAATCAACATTACGACACGTTATAGAAACAAAAGCCGTCAATAAGAAACAAATCTTGTCAAAACATTTTATGTATGTTTAATTAAGAGTTTGGGCTTTTATGCCAAAATTACAATCTGTCAAACCTAAGAAATCTAAATTGGATATGCAACCATATTGTGATATAAATATTCCCATCTTTTTGGAAGCCGGCATCTAAATCCTTGGATTTTATTCTACGAATGATACCTCTACAACAAAACAATCAGATTACCGATCCTGTTTTATTTCAAGACAGAATCAATCATATTTGGTTGTGAAGTATACGTAACATTTTAAATATTCAAATTATTTATTCGTTGACCATAAACGCCCTAAATTTTTAAGACAGTTCTATTGTTCAAATGTGTAAGTATCAACAAATTCAGATTGTATTTTTTGTCTACAGATCATGTAACCAGATGTTGACATATCACGTTTCCGGATAATAGCGCATTACTAGCCTTAGCAGTTTGTAACATTTACACCAGTAAAATATGTTTTCAGCAGAAAAGATATTAAGAAGAAATTGTTGTACATAATTGGTAAAATTAATGCTGAATATGTTTGTCCAAATTGCGTTTCATACTGCCTACTATCAACAAGAATGGTACATGTTCTTAAATCATTAAAAATCTAAATATCTAACAAATAGTAAACATAAAAAAGTCTGGCTAGAATAACAGACCAGCAACTTATTTTTTCACCGCCGGCGACGAACGCAGACCTGCAATATAGCGGATAAGGTTAGCTATTATATGCTTAAGCCATTAGCCCGATCGTTCAGCTATCCTGCAGAGCCTCGTTTTGGATTGATTTTCGGTCGCGGGAAGTAACTCGTACAGGACTGCGAAACTGTTTATTGGAAAGGCGTATATGACTAATTATATATGACTAATGTTTTTACATTTACTGTTAAATTTTCCAAAGAACAACAAAATGGAGTAACATGTTATGAGTTTGAACCAAAGGTACTGACAATTTATTTCATACTCAAGTACTTTAGCTCTAATTGCACATTACAATGGACCACAACAAAAACTTCAATTATACGCAATAAAGAAACTACACAATGTCTAATGACATGCATTTGTACACTTACATCGGACTGGCTCAGCTACTACTCTGATATCATAGTTTCTCTCTAATTCTCCGCGTGACATTTTGAAAGTCACCATTTGTCCAGTGGTAAACACAAACTGTAGATCTGATGGCTTTGGCTGGTTTTTACTGAATGTCCACTGTAATAACAAGAGCATATAATTGATGACTTAACAATACAACTTTTATCATAAATCGGATGACCAGTATCATCATAGATTCACCAGTACATCTTTCTGTGCCATCTGATCTCAATCTACACTGTTCACTTCATGGTCACTAAAAATCTGATGTATTGGAAAACGAACAATGGTGAGTCAGATCAAACAGAATAAAGTACCATCTGATCACAGATATGCTGGCTGATCTGGATCTACATTGGTCACCCATGTGATATGAGAGATATCCAATGGATTAAAGGTTCAAGTTTTGTCTGATTGTCTAAAAATACATCTGAGCCATCTGATCTGGATCATTCCCTCTTTGATTTATTAAGTTATTTCTGACCAAAATGCGATCAGTGCAGATCCTGATTAGATAGCACAAATGTGCCAGCTAATCTGGTTCTACACTGGTCGCACACATGTCAAAATGCGTATATATGGGGTAAAGGCTAAAGCTTACCAGTATTCTCCCATTATACTGTCCATCATAGATGTAAAAGTACGTCCCAGGATTATCAATCCTTGCCGACAAGATGTTAAGTCGAAACTTGTATGGTTCTCGAACATTCTCAGTGTTTAAAGTGATGGTACAGGAGGTGACTGGTTGGCCCTGTATAAATACAAAAAAACAACATTTGATACACACAAACTAACCTGACATTACAATTTCTAATCTTTGGTTTATAATCAATGTTATGAATTTCTCAAGAAAAGACTTAAAAGATATCCGATACTGCTGCACCTGTATGTTGATGCTTTGAACATATAATTTTATATATTCAATGTATAAATATGAAGGCGCAACCCTAAACTTAAGGTGTAATATAAACTTAGAATCACTAATGTTGAACATCCGACTTACCCTGAGGTTCTGTAATGACATCTAGAATCATTGAACATCG
The DNA here is from genome assembly GCA_038501625.1 of Corbicula japonica. Classification (NCBI taxonomy): domain Eukaryota; kingdom Metazoa; phylum Mollusca; class Bivalvia; order Venerida; family Cyrenidae; genus Corbicula; species Corbicula japonica. The sequence continues at coordinate 2,026,759 of JAZAYU010000014.1, forward strand.
AACTTAACTGAGGTTTACTATAGACACCTAAAATCATTGTCGTTGACTGTCCGACCTACCTTAGGTTCAGTACTGACACCTAGTATGATTGTCATTGACTGTCCGACCTACCTGAGGCTCTGTACTGACACCCAAAATCATTGTTGTTGACTGTCCGACTTCCCTTGGCTGGCCATTACAGTCTGAGTACCGGTCCAGGTAAACTACAATTACAAATTAGAACAGTTTTTCATCATGCTTAAAATTATCAGCTGGCATCAGTCAAAATTGCCTTAATAATTTTTTTATATTAGTAAAAAAAATAATTAATTTTTGCTTCAATGACAAATTAATACCAGTAATGCTGAATTGTGCAATATTCTCTTTAACACTTTGCGTATTTATAATTCTTCTTGTGGACTAAAACCTACCAAGACACATTAAATTATTCACATTAATTTTTTTAAATGTTAGCTGCCAACTAAATTCCCAATGTCATAAAAGTTATTCCTGTAGGGCCCTCAATATATCCCATTTTCATTGTTAACCACATGATTTTATGGACATTGAGCCCTTGCCCAAAATTCTGAAGACCCAAGAAAAATATAACTGGACCTCATGAATCTTGGTCGACAGTGGAACTTTTCAACATCTCTTCATTATCAAGTATTAAGTTAATTTTTTTTAAGTAAAATGTCTTCCTAAATGAAACTGATTGATATTAGACATTATTCAACTGTAGAAAAATTCTGGGTTCTTATAAAGGCAATCGCTTCTGCCAGATATGTATGAAATAAAAAAGACTAACTTTGTCTTGTTTTTCTTTAAATATTCTTGTGAGAGATAAAGAATGTTCATGCATCTGTAACATGAAATATAATTGCGGTATATAATAATTAATCCAAAGTATATTTTTCATGTTACTAAGACATAATACTTACACTGGGTCTGGGTGGATCCCGGTACACCAACAATCTGACACTGCACCAGCACTATACATGCCACTAGCACTACAACCACTCCTTGATTTTTCACTTTCATTTTATTCTGCTATTTACATCTTCTATATGATCTACAATAGAAACAACATATAAAAATCTACAAAAAAAAATAATTTATACAAAAATTATCGAGTAACTACTACTTAAATACTGGAAAACTTTATTGGCATGCATATATGTTTTATTAACTTCCAGACATGTTCAATGATGCTGGCATTTCGGTGGAAAAAAAAACAACTTTTAAATCATTCATGTAACTGTTGAGAAATAAAATTTATATGGAACACACAACCCAACATACTAAAGATTTACACTACCGGTTTATACCTTCAATCACAAGACATAATAGTTTTAAGTGATGTTTACTGCTCATCATGTTGTCAAAGGCAATGTTCATAGTGGGGATTGTATGCAAGACTTTCATATTGCAAGTGCTAATCAGGATCTATACACCATTCACTTTTAGATTGAATTCATTAGACTAAACATTGATGATAAGGTTATTTCTGACCAAGAGGTGAACAGTATCAGATTGCACGAATGTACTAGAAGATCTGGATCTACACTATTTGCCCATGTGATAAATGTTGTAGCCATGGAGATTTCAAATTCCATCATGATCTCAATTTATATTTATATACAGTATTGTCAACAGGATTTTTTTACTTTACCACGAGGCATTTATTTTGGGAAACTGACTTTTTATTCAATTGAAATATGGACCAGGTCCTAAATTTATTATTTCATCTATCAATTCACAAAGAGTCGAGGAGAACAGAAATATGCAGCTTGTCACTTCTTTTCAAACCAAATAATTTAATGTTGACCACAGGAGCACGGAGTCAAGATCGCCTCTGTTCGACCTTCCGTCGGTTTAATTTATTAGAGTTATTGATACTATTTTATATTCTAAATGAATTTATACAAAACTCACTTTTTCTTAAAAACTTTAGAACTGATATTATATTACACACTTGAGTAATTATGATATGGGTAAGGAGGAACTTTTTGAAAGTGCGGGGATTTTTTAGATATTCGTCTAGATTTTAAAGGACTAGTGCGTACTTCAATAAATCAAACCGACGGAAGGTCGAACGGACGCGATCTTGTCTCCGTGCTCCTGTGATGTTGACACTGACAGTTTGTAAATTGTCACCAAACGCCATCTCGAGTTGTTACATAGAAATGCGGGGAAAGCGTTCTTTGTTGATGCCATTTTAATAACAAGTTCCTTAACAAATCGTCGGAGACTCGAACCAGCAAACTCGTTCGCTGCAAGATCTCTCACTCACCTGTAATTTCTTATCCTAATTTGTACCTGACTTCCGCAAATACGCCATTTTCTTGTTTGTGAGTTAGGCGCATGTAATCTATAAACTAAAAGTACATATAGTATGGAAGCTTTTCTGGAAATACATTTTTAAAAAAAGATAAAAAGAAATGTTTTCAGTTTTAGAAAAAATACATCGAGATGGCAAGCGCGTTTGCCTGCGGTAGAAAGTTCGATCCACGGCTGTTCAAGTATACTTTTGCGAATCACTAAATACCAGGATCCAGCTTTTCAGGTGTTTGGTTGTCATATGAGCATATTATTTAAATATTTGATTTTATTTATAATATACCTTTTTTGGACGAACTTTTATGTTTAAACTCGCTCTCAGTGTACATAATTTCTCACATAATCGTTATACATAAATTGATGGTCTTCAATAGACGCCATAGTTTGTCATTAATTTATTTATGGACAGTTACGCCAAACCAGGTACAGTTGACAGACAGGTAAATCTGGGTCACTGACTTCAGGAAATGCTATTGTACACAAAGATGGCTGCTGAAGAAGTCTTCAGATAATTAGTAAAGGTTGGAAAGAATGGCTTAAAATTAAATTAAAATTGTGTATCAATAATTGACATAAAATCACTTGAATCGGAAGATTTGTTTTAATAGGAAAATCACACCTCATTACTTAGCACTTGTCGGTATAATTTTTAATTTGCCAGGTATAAAGATCAAAACAGTGTTACAGTTGCTAACTGCATTAGATGTTAATCATCAGTGATTAACACAATGCCCTAGTTTATCTCATAGCCATTGTCTTCGATCAGCAATTTGTCACCTGATGGTGTCGCTTGGTCAGCATGGAATTGTTCCTTCTTTTCACACTTGACTGTCTTAAGCTATTTTGAAAGACACTAAATAACTTTGACAACCTATTGATCTAGCTGTATTAAGAATCGAAATAGGATTTTATTGCATTCATCAGAATAGAAAAAATATTGGATTGTTACGTAAATTAGCAGGGTCGGATGCAAAATTTGCAGATATGCAGTTCGTTTGGGATAGTCATAGTTTCGTTAAATGATAATGTCTATTTTTTTTCCACAATCCCAATGAAAACTAAATACAGTTTCCCAGAAAGGGTGTTCACGCAACTCCCAGGCCAACTGGATCTGAAGCACTCTCATCTTTACACACATTTAACAAAACAAATATTTTTCCCTACCCTGATCCATACATTATCGCTCATATATGGTGCTCGTCACTGAAAAAGGTGTTTTTGGGAAGTAATGACATTAATCTTTAATTGAAATAACATTGTACCTGCAAATTTGAGTAGATTACATTGCTTCTGCATTTTTGGGTATAATTAACACAATACAGTCAAAATGTGTAACAAAATCACATATTATTTATATAGGAAAGTAATATTAATTGTAAGTTTTTGCCAAAAATAGTGACAACTAAAATCCATACAGGGCCCCAAGATTATAAAACTAAGTTTGGACATCAGTCTCAAATCTCAAGCATCTGATTGGCTGAAATGGCGACCAGTCACCATTTCAGCCAATCAGATGCTTGAGATTTGAGACTGATCACCTAATTTAGTTTTATGATCTTGGGACCAAATTTCACCAAAGACACCTTTTACCCATGCCTAGTTACTACATAAATATACGAGTATATCAATTATGAAAAACATTAAAGATGTAAAAAGCTTTATGGTCAGGATTGTTTAATTATGTTTTCTCTTTCTTTCCAGTTTAGAGAAGATGATGATGCATTCAAGAGTGATGATACATCTGGTGTTAGTGTGGGGGACGATGATAGCTAGTGTGATTGGAGACAGGAACAGTAAGCAGTTATCTCTTAACCTTTACAGCCTGGGCGAATAGTTTAGATCCAGATCAGCCGGCACATCCATGCCATCTGATCAGGATCTAAACTATGCTTTTTTATTCATCAGGTTATTTCTGACCAAAATGCGACCAGTTTAGATCCTGATCAGACGGCACGGATGTGCCAGCTGATCTGGGTCTACACTGGTCACCCATGCATAAAATGCATATATATGGAAGAAAGGGTTAACCTTTTTCTCCATGAGCACCACTGTAGAACCAGATCAGCCACCACATCCATGCTGTCTGATCTAGATCTAAACTGATTGCATTTAGGTCAGATATCTCCTTACAAATTTAAAAGCAAACAATGTAGATCCTGATCAAATATGACAGATGTGCTGGTTGATCTGGATCTACATGGTTTGCCTATGCAATAACAGTGTATCTATGGAGTAAAGGCTTAATTCTACAGGTTAAGTAGTGAACAATGTATATAATCTTAAATCAGATTGCAGATCTGATGTCTGCACTGGTTGCAAAACTTTGTAACTTTAGCTGTTCTAAGCAGTCCTAATAGAAATACAAAATAGTATTGTTTAAATACATTCCTGTTAGAAAATCTTATTTGAGACTCTGTTAGTGAAAATATTAGGGTCGGAACCAATTTTTAGGATGCTAGGTAAAACAATGAAATCCTATGTAGTGAATATTGAAGCAAAGAGAATGGTATATGTATATTTGAATTTTAAATGTGAACTAATAGTTTTAAACATTTGATCACAACTTTGAACTTCTGTTGGTTTTTTTTTTTTCTCTAGTAAATATGGATTCGCCAACAGCCTGTGGTAATACATTCCCAGCTGGTGAGAGGGAGGTGTTTATTGTGAAGCCCAGGGGCTCAGTGGGGGTGTCCAACCCGCCTTCAAGCTGCGCTGTGTTTTTTGAGTCATCACAGGCAAGCAGCAACTACAGGTTTGAGATAACGATTGAAGCTGCCAACATCCGAGATTGTGGAATGATGCTGAGGATATTCAATGGAAAGAGTACATCAGGCAGCGATATTGTAAGATTTCATGTACAAATTCTGGAGCTTTATTACTGTGGTATTTGTATAGTTTATTTTGGGCAGGTTTAATTGTTGGGTATATCACAATTTGAAGGCAATTGTTTGAAATTCAACCACAGCAAAATTCAGCTGTTTAAACAGCCTGCCTTAACCCATAACTACACCATGGGTGAACAGTGTCGATCCAGATCAGCCGGCACATCCATGCGATTTGATCATAATCTACACTGTTTGCATTTGAATTCATTAGGTTATTTTTGACACAGATGTGACCAGTGTAGATCCAGATCAGAAAGCATATGGAAGTGCTGGCTGATCTTGATCTACACTGGTTGAATTAAAGGGATAAATGAAGAGAACAGTTATACAGTTTTCCTGCAAATACCAGTATGTCATTCGTGGCTTGTGCACGAAAATTCATCATGGCAAAATTATATGATATCATTACAGAAGTTGAAGAATCAAGAGAGTTGACCTACTTAATCAGGTGTATCACATCAATTTAACATTTTTATGCACTAATCTAACAGTCCATAACTTATATGCTCAAAAAGATACACAATTGGAATAAATAAAATACTGTATAAGTACTTATTTTGGCGGGGGTTTAATTTTGGCTATATTGGTGGTCAGGGTCAGTTGCGCCAATATAAAACGCCATCAGTATAAATCACCGTCAATTAATAACACCACCATTTTAATATCTGGAAGGTAGACAACTATGATACACTAGCACATATTATGTCGCAGTTTTCTCAGTTTAATACAAAAATAATACATGTATAATAAGAATATGTTGTGAATCAAACAAAGCAATCTATTATAAGGTAGCTGTGATAATGTTTTCACACTGGTATTAAAATAATGTGGTGTTGAATATTGAATGTAAATGTTTTATTTTGACGATTTGTGCTAACAGAAATTTTAGACCTGTGAATTTTCATCAAGGGTTTTATTTTGGGAATCTGGTTTTTTGCGCCAATTTATGACACCACTTAATAATAAATCACTTCAAAACCCACCAAAATTTGACACCGAAATATTAAGCTCTATACAGTATGTCATTTCTGATAAGTTCCATTACTCTTTTAATAACATGAAGGTATATTGGGTCCAGTCGCCATTTCAGCCAATCATATGCTTGAGATTTGAGACTGGTTTCCAATCTCAGTTTTATAACCTTCAGCCCCTGTAATCCACAGAAAAGGCTTTTGTCACATGGGCATACAGTTTAAATCCAGATCAGCTGGCACGAATTCCATGCAGATTCAAATCAGCAGGCAAATTGACACTATTTGCTTTTCCATTGATTGCATTTATGATTTCTGACCAAGAGGCAAAAAGTTTAGATCCAGATAAGACAGAACATATGTATCAGCTGATCTAGATCTACACTAGTTGAACACACAATAAACCCCCTACTTATCAAGTAAGGGGTTGTACTACTTTTTTTATCATGCACTCTAATGATAAAGCTTCTATACCTTTTGGGGTAATATTTGTTTTGCATATCTGTCATCTGCCCAATACTACATGCTCTTTGTTAATTTTAGTTCTTTATGTAAGTACTGTAAACTCTTAATTAATGCATTCTTATATGTCCAACACTTAATAATCTTAGTTTAGTTTAAACTTATTTATTTTACATCGATTGTGAAACAAGTTCTTCTAACTTATATTAATCATGCTCAATGACTGCTTCCTGGGTGTCCAACCAGTACTCGCGCCAAATGTGGATAGGGGAAACTGCAGACGAATCTCATCCCTGGTAGGATTCGAACCTGTAGTTTCCGGATCTGGAGTCCGACGCTCTACACCTAGACCACTGTTCCTCCAACTTAATAATCTCACTAATGTATGATCTATGTAAACTTGTTTTAATTGCTGCTCTTAACATATTCCTCCATAGATACACGTTTATGGCATGGGTGAACATTTTGGATCCTGATCAGCTGGCACATAAGTTCCGTCTGATCAGGATCAAAACTGTTCGCTTTTTTATTTGTTAGATTATTTCTGACCAATATGAGACCAGTGCAGATCCTGATCAGACGGCACAGACGGCGACAACAAGACACTTGTATCACAAGACAGTAACCTTTAATGCTCTATTTTTCCTTCAAGCGCTCTATCGGTTGTGGCTCGACAGCGACAACAGGACACGAATATTCCAAGGACACTTCTATAGCATTACTGCTGACCAGAACACAGAACCAGTGGTACTTCGGCAGTGACTTCCAGCTTAAAATACAGTTGTATTGTAAGTTTTAAAGTTGTTAAAAGGAAATCTTGTAAACAATTGAAATAGCTTTAAAGTTTTTGATAAACCCTTCCCTCCATAGACACACCTTTATTGCACATCTGTGCTGTCTGATCAGGATCTGCACTGTTCGCATTATGATTCTTTAGGTTATTTCTGACCAAAATGCCCTGGTCGCACATGAGTTAAAATGTGTATATTTGAAGACAAGGGTTAAAACATTGTAAACAAGTGTAAACAAGTGCAATGCATATCAGGTACAGCCTTATTAAAAAACTCAGCCTTTCTTTTAAAGTTGTTGGTCAAAAACATGCAAATATTCAAGTTGTTTAACCCTTTCCTCCATAGATACACCTTTATTACATGGGTGAACAATTTAGACCAGCCCGCACATCCATGCCATCTGATTAGGATCTAAACTGTTGGCTTTTTGATTAGTTAGGTTATTTCTGACCAAAATGCGATCAGTGCAGATCCTGATCAGACGGCACGTATATGCATAAAAATGCATATTTATGGAGGAAAGGCTAAAAACCTCAGCCTTTCTTTTTAAAGTTGTTGTTCGAAACCATGTAAATATTTAAGTTGTTTAATGATTGAATCGATATTTGATGGTTTTCATTTTGGTTATGGATAACAGTTGGGTTGTTTGAAATGTGTGAAGCCCAATTCTGGCTTCAACAATCCAACTGTTATTCATACCCAAAATGATAACCATCAAATATCGATTTAATCATTAAACAACTATTCAGTCCTTTGAATGTCTGTTGGAACAGCCATGTTGAAAAAACAGCAGCAAATTGTGGAAAACTTGTTGATCTGTCATAGTCTTACGTCAAAACATTCGCACAGTAGATATATTATTGTGAGCAGCTTTTACTGTAGCATTGCTTCAAAAAGGAATACATCACACTGAACCATCAGAAATTATGATTTGTGAAGTGAATAACACTTCGATTTAGAGGATGAAGTTGAAAGTGTAAATATTAATTGTTAAAAACATTGTAAGATTTGAAGTTGTTATTTAAATTTTTTAACTTCAAAGTGTTTTTTAATGTAAACTTTTAGTTTAAAGTTGTAATTTAATACCATTTATTTTAAAATGTTTTCTTTTTTAAACCTATTCAGTTTTTGAATTGTTTATTGAAAACTTGAACAAGTTTTTAAATTTATAATTTTAATCCTTGTAAAATATTATATATTTTAAAGTTGTTGTATTGAAAATTATATTTTTTAACTAGTTGATTAAAAACATCAATGTTTTTTTAAGTTGCCTGCTAAACTCTTCAACTTCAAAGACCATGGATGTGAAATTGTTGAGAAGCATTTGAGAAGTTGAGACAGCATTATCAAAAATAAAACTGGAGACCAGTCTCAAATCTCAAGCATCATTGATGGGAATGGAGACTAGCTCATGCATCTACTTAGTTAATTGTTGAAACTTTTTAAACAATCAGATGCTTAAGATTAGAGACTGGTCTCCATTTTCATTTTAATGATCTTTGGGACAAATTTATCAGCATCTGTGTACTTTTTACTACCAAGTTAATGATTTGTTCAATACCCCCACCCCCACTATGAACAATGAAAAGAATTGTTCAGATTGATCTAAGCCCATATTTCGATTTCACTGTCAAAACACTACTCACTTTAGCTTGTGATTGATCAGTATGGAGATTCCATGTTCACTTGAAGTTTATTATTATACAATAATACATATGGCACGCAACATTTGAATTTGTAATGAATGGTGTTTGTAATGGCTAGTGTATGTTATGGATTTGTTTATTGTAGATGATCAAACTGCTGGTGATGAGTATATTGGAACGTACAAAATGCCGGTAGGTGCCATTGTTGGCGTTATTCTCGGTATTATTGTGATAATCACTGCCATTGTTCTCCTTGGATGGTGTTATAAGACTGGTCGTCTGCCTGGATTCAGTCCATACGACTACCCTAATGACACGATGAAGGCCAGCTCGGAGAATTTGTCAAAGTCTGCAGCGGCAATTGATAGGTCAGATGCCAGTGGTGGATTTGTTTCATGGCATAACAAGGAACCAAAAAGTGTTGTTGCAGACTCGCGGAGTAATTTTGGAATTGATGATTCCTCCATTTTTCAGTCATTGACCAGTTTAACGACTAATGGTACTACACCGAAAAGGGATGTAAAGCCGGTGGCTATACCAAAAGCACCTCCGCTGGGTGGGCGAGAACTGAATCTGAACAGAGGTCGCGATGCGAGAGATGCTTACGACAACAAAAATACAAAAGGTTTTCAGAGGGAGGACCCAAAACAAATGTCCAACTCGCCAACGGCTAGGAAACGGACGAGTCTGATGAGGGCAAATAATGTTAACAAGGATGTTGAAAATCCAGAAGACGAGTACCATACAATAAATGACCTTCATCAATCTGAGTTTGATCAAAGAATGCGAAGAACTATGAATGGTAAAGGTACCTTTGGTTTTGACAATGAATCTGATAAGAAACAAAACTCGGAGGGTGTGTTTGTGAATCCAGATAAAGAGGGATACATGTATGACTATGAGCATGTGCAGAAGTTATCTGGTGATGACGAAGTTGTGAAACGAAAACATACAGATTTCGGTGCAGAGCTTAAGGATGCTATAAAGCGGGCAAGTTTAAGAAGAGAACTTTCTAGTAATGTCACAACTGATAGTGAAAATGTTTCCGGAGTGCAGGAAACCGATGCGTCTTCAAATCTCAGTAGTATTGTTGCATTAAATAAGACAGATGGTGACACGACAGGGCCCGAAGCCCAGTCTTCACCTAAACCTAAGAAAAAGAAGAGAAAGAGTTCAAAAGGAAAAAGCAAAAAGTCAAAAGGTGGGAATGAAAATAAAGCAAGTAGTCCCGTTGAAAAAGAAGAGGATTTACCTCCGGAAATTTTTGCTCCGATATTCTCAGGAGACGAAGAGGCATCTGAAGCGCCCAATCAATACCAACCTGGTTACCAAGGCAACTATCCACCAGCTGGCCCTTTTGATCCCAGATATCCAATGGGACCGTATCAACCAGGAATGTACCCACAAGGTGGATATCCACCAGGCATGCCCTTCCAACAGGCCGGACAGGCCCAGTGGTACGTGGAGAACACTCCAACTGGACAACAAAAAATGGCATTTGCAATGACCACTCACAGCCAAAGTGATGATGGTCGATATCCAAAGGGCGGACCAAACTATACATCCACACCCTACTATAATACTCAAGGTCAAAGGTCTGGGCCAAATGACATGTCTGTGGTCCCTGCAGGCACAATTCTTGATGATCCTCAAATTCCAGAACCGGGGACATCATTGATGCGGTATGATGAGAACCCATTGTCAGGGATCAAAACGGCACAAGTGGTTTGGACAGATGCCAAACGAGACCCGACAGATCCGCCTCCAGACTCAGCGACTCAGATAACACGAAAAACAATCACAAGAATCACAACAAGAGCTACCCAAGACGAGCTTCCAGATGCGCCACAACCAAGTAAGTTTGTCCAAACAGTCGACCTGTAGCAGTTAAATTGAAATTTTATCCAATGTTATTCAAAAATATGTACAGCACTTTTGAAATACTGGTTTGTAAATATTGTCAGGCTTTTTTTTTGCCTGTTTTCAATGTTTGTTGGGGTGTAGCTCTACAAAACTGTGGCTTAAATTAGCACAAAGAAAGCACATCAGATTCATATTTTGTTAATCTGGCTTCAGATTCATATTTTGTTAATCTGGCTTCAGATTCATATTTTGTTAAGCTGGCTTCAGATTCATATTTTGTTATTCTGGCTTCAGATTCATATTTTGTTATTCTGGCTTCAGATTCATATTTTGTTAAGCTGGCTTTAGATTCATATTTTGTTAAGCTGGCTTCAGATTCATATTTTGTTATTCTGGCTTCAGATTCATATTTTGATAAGCTGGCTACAGATTCATATTTTGATAAGCTGGCTTCGAATTCATATTTTGTTATTCTGGCTTCAGATTCATATTTTGTTATTCTGGCTTCAGATTCATATTTTGTTATTCTGGCTTCAGATTCATATTTTGTTAAGCTGGCTTCAGATTCATATTTTGTTATTCTGGCTTCAGATTCATATTTTGTTATTCTGGCTTCAGATTCATATTTTGTTATTCTGGCTTCAGATTCATATTTTGTTATTCTGGCTTCAGATTCATATTTTGTTATTCTGGCTTCAGATTCATATTTTGTTATTCTGGCTTCAGATTCATATTTTGTTATTCTGGCTTCAGATTCATATTTTGTTATTCTGGCTTCAGATTCATATTTTGTTAAGCTGGCTTCAGATTTATATTTTGTTAAGCTGGCTTCAGATTCATATTTTGTTATTCTGGCTTCAGATTCATATTTTGTTAAGCTGGCTTCAGATTCATATTTTGTTATTCTGGCTTCAGATTCATATTTTGTTATTCTGGCTTTAGATTCATATTTTGTTAAGCTGGCTTCACATTCATATTTTGATAAGCTGTGTGTGCCTTTTTATTTTTAAGCTTCATTCTCAAAATGTTCTTGATTCGAAGGTGACTTTGCTTATATAAGGTACATAAAATTTTTATCATTTGAAAGAAGAAACCGCTTTTCACTCAAACAGGATCTGTCATGTTTTATATCAGATATGTTTCAAATATATCTGGAAGTGAAATGTACAATTATCACTAATGTTTAAAAGAACAAGATGATAATAAACCTTTTCAATTTCTCAGGTTTGCAGGACATGTCATGGCGAACAGCACAGGGAATCCAAGAATCTCGTGGTCATGAGCCACCGTTTATGTCTCCAACAAGAGGTGCATACCAGCCTAATGCAATACAGGTAATAAAGATTCCTTAGGGTTGACTGAACAAATATTAGCTTTTAAATGTCTTTTTTATGTAAACCACATTTTCAGCTTCAATAATATATTTATACTCCTATGAAGGGTCAAATGTAGATGGAATGTAAATTTGAATGTGAACACATTTATGAATTATTTTTATAATGGTATACTGCAGACAGTCAGCATAAATAGTTCAGATTCAATAAAAAATATTCTATTAAGTACATGTAATTAGATTGTGGTTTCTAAGTCAGTTTGTATATTTGCTATTTAACAAGTATACTTGTATTAAACATCTCTTCTTTTGTTTGAATATTTTCAGTATGCATCTGAAACCCCAGATCGTTCGAATGCTGGTTTCTACATGGGGTCTAAGTTAGGTTCGAGCACCACTCCGATCCAGCCACGTTACCCACCTCTCACAGTGACACCTATAGTACACAACGCACCTAAAGTGAACCAGGCTATAAAAGACAGAATTACACTACGTTCTGAGGCTGAAGCTTGATGATAGAATTGATAAATGATGTGGATAATGACTAAAACTTTAGCATTGAGGTCACATGATGAAGTGTCAAGATTTTGGAGTGAATAACATGGGCTTAGCTCTAGGGTCACATGATAAAGCATGCTAATACCCAGAGGGAAAGGGGGTTGGGTGGTAGTTGGGTGCATTAACTCTAACCCACTTTAATACCACTTTGTGGTTCAAACTTGCTGCTAAATAAGTGGGTGGGGTGAGATGGGTGCATAAATTTTGCACCCTACTATTTTAGAAAAGCCAACTGTTTTATATGTATATAATATCTGCCTTCCAACTCCCTTGCACTTTATACCACTATGTGGCTCAAACTTGCTGCTTAATAAGTGAGTGGGGCGAGATGGGTGCTTTAATTTTTCACCCTAACTTTTTGGACATGCCAAAAGTTTATAAATATAATAAGCCTTCAACGCCCACACTATTTACCACTTTGTGGCTCAAATCCTTTTATAAAACTGGGTATGGACCTTTGAAGTGTAAAAATTACTGGGTTCCTACAATAACTTACTTGATGTATCTTGACACTAGATCTAGATCTAGATAAAGAATATTTTGGGGATATTACCTGGTTAAAGGTGATTGTTGAAACAAGTTATAAAGGATAAGAAATGCATTTCCTAGACAATGGTCTCTATTCTTTGCTGTTTCGAGTTATACAAAGATTAAAACGACATTGGATAATTTTATAGTGCTAAGTAGATGTATATAATACATGTACCGACATTGTATATACTTGGCTTGCAGGTTAGGGCCTTAGAACTTAAAACAGATTTTGGAGACAAGTCTCAAATTTCATGCATCTGATTGGCTTAAAAAATGACTTGTCTCCATTTTAGCCAATCCAATGCTTGATATTTGAGACTGGTCTTCAGTTTAAGTTTTTTGGTCTAAAGCCCAGGTAAATAAAGTGTTTGAAAAATGAGATTTATACTTGTATATAGTGTTAGTGGCATGTATTGTTTACCTGTTAAGATTGCAGTTGAAATCTGATAACAAAAAATTTTAGTATTGTTAATATTACTAAAAAGTTTCTGTGGAAAACAATACAAAAGATTTTAGAAAATTTGTTTACACATGTTTTAAGACCAAGTCTTATGTTATGAGATCTATGAAAACTGGTGTATACCGGTAATTAAATCTTGTTATAAGAACATGTTTATTTAAATAAGTAAACAAACAAGTAGTGAAAGCAGTAAAACATTTTGCACAATAATTGATGTTTGTGAACACTCGTTTAAGTGTTTTCTAAAAAGCCATTTCAAGAAAGTGTTAGTATATAACCCTTTTCTCCATAGACAAACCTTTATTGCATGGGTGAACAGTGTAGTTCCAGATCAGCCGGCACATCCATGCCGTCTGATCAGGATTTGCACTGTTAGCTTTGATTCGTTAGGTTATTTCTGACCAAAATGTGACCAGTGCAGATCCTGATCAAACGGCATGGATGTGCCAGCTGATCTGGATCTTCACTGGTTGCACATGCGTAAAAATGCATATATATGGAGGAAAGGTATAATTAACTCTTGTTATAAGAACATGTTGATTTTAATAATTATTAAATTAACATACTAGAAGCAAAACAGACAGAAATGTTTTAAAACTTGTTAAGTGTTTATAAAAAGCCATTTCCAGAAAGTGTTAGTACCGGTAAATAAGAAAAACTTGTTGTCAGATATAATATTACTGTTATCAGAACATGTTAATTTTAATACATATTGAATTTAACATGTTATTGCAACACCAATGTAACATACGAAGCTGAGATGTTTGTCAACAATTGTTTATAAAAAAATATTTCCAGAAAATGACAAAATTCCAGAAGCCAAACCATAATTCTGTCCTCTAACCAGAGTCACTGTTTAGGCTTTTTAAACTTGGCTGATATTTTGTACTACATTTCTTATGTATAATATACCCAGCAACATACATGGATTCTGATTGGTTCTAATTTGTCACATGACAAGTCAAATATTTTGAATACTGACCAATCACATTAGACCAGACATGTGTTGTCAAAAAAGAATGATACGCTTATAGTTTCATAATAAATTAAATTTCCATTAAAATTGATTATACGGTATGAAATTAATGAAATTGACCTGAGTTTTGGTCAAGATAAAAAGAATACTGGACAAGAATCAGGGCAATTGATTATATGTTAACTTTATGAGATAAGTGAACAAATTCACATGATTGTTTGAACCTATTCTATGGGATATGGCTGATGACCCATGGGTGACCACATCCATGCAGTCTGTTTGACTATAGATTCATTAGGTTATTTCTGGTCAAGAAGCAAACAGAGTAGATCTAGATCTGACAGCACAAATGTGAAGACTGATCTGGATCAACACTACCGTCATTGTCTGAATATAAGCCGCACTTTTTTACCCGGAATTTGGAGGTAAAAAGTTGGTGGTGCGGCTAATACACAGGTTTGGCTTCTTATACACTTCATTAAACCATTTTCATCTGTTCAATCACGTTTGGGGGGCGGTGCGGCTTATACATGAGTGCGGCTTATATTCGCACAATGACGGTAGTTGTCAAGCAATAAAATGAGTAAAGTATATAGTGCTTAATGAAAATAAAAATAGGAGAAGTCTTTAAAGCAAACTTGTCTTGTGTGAGTGATGCGGTAAACAGGGTTAGCCTTTCTCAATGATAATATATAATGAGAAGAAATCTTCTAGTGTGAAAGTGTGCTCATTTAATTTTCTCTCCTATAAATATTGGAAAAGTTTAGATTAGATAGAATTACATATTTTCATATTATTCTCCATAAAGGTTGGGCTTGTCTTGCATTGTTTATGAAGGGCTTTGTATATTTGTCCTGTAACTACTGGCTCAAAACTTGGCCCTATTACCATCTGAAGAAAGGTTCAGTTTTACATAATTTCATGAAAATATATTGAATATATTGAATTCCAAACATTTTAGCTCCTGAAATCATGAAAAGTTTGTGGAAATTTACACTGGTGTTATATAGAACTTATCCTTGTTCATTTGTGACTTTTATACAAAATATGGGAATTAAATTTTTGGTTTTAATTGAGTTACTTACACAAATGTTCAACTTTATAAGCATTGAAGGCATAAAACATTATTTTCATGCACAGATAGGCTGACACATTTCTTCACATTTACATTTAAGCAGCTAATGCTCTGTACCGGCATCATTGCAGGTTCACAAAAATTGTACATAATGAATACCAACATTTTTAATGATTGTCAGCAATTAACATATCATCCAACATGTTAGAGGTACTTACTCGTAGAACATATAATAGGTCTTTTATAAATTTGCATGTCATTATTTTTTGTATTTTTTTTAAATCAGAACATATCAATTTTGAAACAGTACATTCCATGAAATTAGTTTTTTTCTGTTTTTTAATGATGTATGTTCTTTATTTTATCAAGTTTCATTTCAAATACATTCCAAGAATTATTATTACAGAGAACAATGTTTGGACTTTTATGGTCTGTGCTGGTACACTGCTAATATTTTTTAATCAGCTGTCGTTGATTTGATTGGCTGAATTTTAAAGCATATCGTGACTTGAACTCGTTACTCTATGGGCTACGGCTGTTATCGGTGGGAGTACAGTGTAGATCCAGATCATCCAGTACATACTTTCTGTCTGATCAGTATCTACACCGTTCACTTATAGATTTTTTGGGTTATCTGACCAAGAGGAGACCAGTGTTCATCCAGATCAGACATCATGAATGTGCCAGGTGATCTGGATTGACACAGGTTGCCCATGCGATATGGAGTAAAGGTTCAAGGTTGAGCATATTTTCGTGTAGAATGTACATGTATTATTGTTGTACGTGTGACGTGAAGTAACAATATTGGGTCCCAAGGTTGGAACATAAAGTTGAGACCAGTTCCAGATCTCCACAATTTGATTGGTTGAAATGAAGCACAGTCTCTGAACTGACCAATTGAGTTTCCATGCTCAGTTATATAAACATTGAGCCAGTTGTCTGATATGGTGTTCAGGAAAACCAGATTTGATGTCATCATTGATGATCTCACAGTATTGCTTGCATTTTTTGACACCTTTGATTTTACCGAAAAGTTTTCAGTTTTCAAAAAACTTCAACAAAAAAAGGTATATGAAACTATCATTCATTTTACAGCTTCTTTGTAATATTTTACAATTAATATGAAAAAAATTGAGTATTTAATTATTTTTTTTATTCAACTTGGTTTTCCTGAAACCCAGCTCAAAATGTGATTGATTTGTTTTACATATTTTTGTGCCATTATTGCAGTATATGTTTAGAAAATTTTATTTTACATATTGTTTTACACTTTAAATGTATTTTTGTTTGTATTTTTATTTTAAGAAGAGGGTTAGTCAGAGTTTGGCGTTTTATTAGCTCTCTTTTAGATTAAAGGCAACATATTTTGGCACCTTGTATTATAAACCTTTTCCTCCATAGATACAACTTTTATTACATGGGCACAGTGTAGAACCAGATCAGCCAGCATATTTATGCCATCTGATCAGGATCTACACTGATTGCTTTTAGATTCATTAGGTTATTTCTAACCAAGGAATGAAGAGTGTAGATCCTGATCAGACAGCATGGATGTGCTATCTGGTCTGGATTTATACTGTTCACGCAATAACACCTGTATTATATGCAGGAATTTTGTCACAATACTGTATACACTTAACTTTTGATAAACAAACGCTAACCTTATGTCCCAGCTTATGTAAAACTTACCTTCTCTCCCAAAAATGGTTCTGGTCCATGAAAGTTGAAAATAGACACTTTAGGCTTTAAACCAAAATATTAAAACATTAGCTGTGGATTCTACCATATTTACATCGTGAAAAGTTGGATGAGTTTCTAACATTTGTATGATATTGCCTCTACCTGGGAGCCTTAAAATTCTGACAACACAACCGATCGAGCTAGCCGGGACAACCCCAAAAACGGTTAATCGGATAGCCCTGATATATGTTATCAATACACTGCATGACAATGTTAAAGATGATTTTACTGAAAACAGTACTGACTATATGTATGAGCATACTTTTTACCGCCTCTACACTGCACAAAATTTAATAGGGCTGCTGTGAATTCCATGTGATATTGCCTCTACCTGAAAGCAAATCTGCACCTTCACGGCGTTAAGGCAGTTTGACTTCTGTTTTCCAAATCCAGTTTTTAAATCAAGATATAAAATCATCTACTTTTTTTATTTGAACCTTTGATAAACTGTGAAAAGTTCAAATATTCATCTTTGGCAGCTTGACTTTTGTTGTTTTTTTTCACAAGCAAACTAGTTTTTTCAATGCAGATATAAAACATGCACTTAATTTGTACCTTTCATAAACCATAAAAGGTTCGGTAGGTTTCAAACATTCTTTTTTGCCAGCTTGACTTTTGTTTTCCACCAGTTTTTGAACCAAGAACATGTTTTTTATCTGTACATTTGATAAACTGTGAAAATTTTCATGAGTTTCATAGGATCTGTTTGGCAGCTTGACTTTTGTTTTCCACAAGCGAACCAGTTTTTGAACCAAGATATAAAAAACATGTTCATTATCTGTACCTTTGATAAACTGTGAAAATGTTCATTAAGTTTCATAGAATCTTTTTGGCAGTTTGACTTTTGTTTTCCACAAGCGAACCAGAGACCACTAGTGCCTTCTTGAAATGGTATTGTTTTTCAACATGTAAAGTTTTACCTTGCTGATACTTGTTGCATTTAATTTAAATATCATATGAGCATAAGATGTTTTTTATGTTGAACATTGTGCAATAGAACTAAAATTTTGCATAACTTGTTATTTGAATCAAGTAAACTAATATGATCTTCAAGTCAAGATATTTTCCAAAAGCAAAAAAAACATAACAGCAATGAAATGTTTGAAGATTTGAATTTCCACATCAATATTTTGTTGTTTTTTTACATAGAGCATAACTTTTTAAATAGTTTTGTTTTAGAGCAGTTTTATGTAATGTTTACATTTAATATTTTTAGTAACAGTTGTGTTTAGATAACCTCTTTATGTTTCTTTAAGAAAATTTAACACTATTTT
Source organism: Corbicula japonica (assembly GCA_038501625.1). Classification (NCBI taxonomy): domain Eukaryota; kingdom Metazoa; phylum Mollusca; class Bivalvia; order Venerida; family Cyrenidae; genus Corbicula; species Corbicula japonica. The sequence goes on from JAZAYU010000014.1 coordinate 2,045,643, forward strand.
ATTATTGTTTTATTTTTATGTTCCTCGTCATTTCTTACAAAACTCAATTGCTTGCCTTACATAACAATAAATACTTTGGCTTGATTTAGATGAAGCCAGTACGGGTAATCATCTCCCCATGTTTAATTCAGATCAGTTATCACTGGACATATATTTAACCCTTTCCTCCGTAATATATGCATTTATATGCATAAGCAACATGTGTAGATCCATGCAGTGGTCGGATTTGGGCAGAAATAACCTAATGAATCAAAAAGCGAACTCTGCAGATCCTGATCAGACTGCATGGATGTGCCAGCTGATCTGGATCTACACTGGTTGCCCATGCAATAAAGGTGTATCTATGGAGGAGAGGGTTAAAGCTGCCTATTCTCTGTTCAGTGTGGGAATTACGTCAATGTCTCAGATGAGGATAATATTATTTGTACTGCTTATAAATGACTGAAAAGTGAATTTCACCGAAATTTTAGACTATTCAAAACAATTTAGGATCTTTTGTGAGTGAATTTTACTGCATTAATAATGCTATATAAGCTTAAGCTTTAAAAGTATTCACTTGTATGGTGACTTTTTGAAAGTATAACATCACATTTACTTTGTTTTTAGGTTTTCGACAGTTTAAATCATAAATACCATTATTTTCATCCTGACATGTGACCAGGCACGTTTAATATGACGACAACTATTTATAATCTGCTGTGTTTAACCCTTTCCTCCATAGATACACCTTTATGGTGTAACCAAACATTTTAGATCCAGATCAGCGAGCACATCCGTGCCATCTGAACCAGATTGAAACTGTTCGGTTTTTTTATTCATTAGGTTATTTCTGACCAAAAAGCGACCAGAGCAGATCCTGATCAGATGGCACGGATGAGCCGGCTGATCTGGATCTACACTGGTTGCACATGCTTAAAAAGGAGGTAAAGGTTAAAGTCTCCATAGCATTTACAGAAAAGTGACCCTATCTGATTTTTAGGGTGATTTCATTTCTTTTCTCAATGAAACTGATATTCAGGTGGCCATAATACTACACAAATCAATAAATGAGAAATACAGAAACAGTTTATTGAAGGTTTTTATTATAAGAATTGAATATGGTTTCTCTGCATTTAGTCAATGTGTTAACTGTCAGAATGTTTGCACATCATATTTGAATAAAAAAACAAAAATACAATTTTTAAGTAAACAACTCGTGATTTTAACCCTTTCCTCCATAGACACACTTTTATTGCATGGGTGAACAGTTAAGATCCAGATCAGCCAGCACATCTGTGCCATCTGATCAGGATCTTAACTGTTCACTTTTTGTTTCATTAGGTTATTTCTGACCAAAATGCGACCAGTGCAGATCCAAATCAGACGGCACAGATGTGGCAGCTGATATGGATCTAAACTGGTTGCACATGCGTGAAAATGTGTATTTATGGAGTAAAGGGCCAACTTCACATCTAAAAAGGCAAGGATGAGAAACCTTGTAGTAAATGTTCATTTTATGGATTTTAGTTTCAGCTTGAACTTTACTTAGATATTTCTCTTTCTATCATGAGTTTTATTTTTGTATACATTACATGTTTTGCATAATAATTTGTACATTAATGCACTGAATTTAAACCTGTATGGTAGCCTGGCACCCGGCTAGATGGTTCTTTTTTTAAATTAATTATTGTTAAAAATATCTTTCAGTTCCTGCTTTCTTTTTCTGATTTCTGTTAAACCAGCTACCATTGTTCTGAATCTAAGGGAAGATATAAACAGAAAAATGAAGTGCCTGTCAGAGTTAATTTTCTTGGTAAAATTTTTGGATAACAGGGGAACATAAAACAGAAGATACCCACGGGAGCCATTCTACCAGTATGTAAACATGATTTATCTGCAAATATTTTACAGTAATTTATGTTTCAAAAGGCTGCAAAAACTTAGGTCCCATGGACTATCTTGGCTTATATTAATAATGTTAACATTTTGTAAATAATCATGTTTAAAATTATGTATCCATTAATATTATTATATTCAAAATATTTTCCTCTTTCATATTTGTATAAAGCAGCCCAATACCACAAACTGCAATGTGTGCTTATTCAAATTTTTAAGAATAAATAATAAATTTGTCACCATAATTATTTGTTTGTATACTCCCATATAGAATTGCACTCATTTGTCTTTACGTACCTACGTCCGTCTGTACCCCAAATCACGTGGCATCAACTCCTCATTAACGTTATTTGTGAAGTGTGACAGCCGTAAAAAGTCTCCCCGTACATATAGTCAGTACTGTTTTCTGTTAAATAATCAGTCCTGGCTAGCCAAATATATTTTTCTTAATATCTTTAATGTCAAAACTTATTACCTCCATATTCTCATATTGAAGATTAAAAACAATAAAATCATTCAAACAATACATTGAAAAACAGCTATCTATTTGAAAAAAGTATGAATTTGTCAAGCTATGGTAGAAGTTTACATGACTGATACAATATGAAATTTTATGATATTTGAGCAATACGATATTAAGTTTCTTGTGTCAAACATCACATATTGGTTCAGGAGAATATTGTTCTAATTAAGTACCGAGGAAATTTAGTTGATAACTTCATGTAGGAATGCATTCACTTATCAGTGAGGTTATGATATTGGGATTTGAAATACAGACGTTTTTATTTGTTTTTAAGGGCTAGCCACACTCCTCCCAATCCTATTCATCGATAAAAAGAAAATTATCAAACTCTCAATAATGGCAAATTGCCGTTCAATGAAACTTTGCACAAATGAATGTTACTAACGTATCTTTATTTTGCATACAGAAAGACACGTTAGAAAAGTAAAGAAACAAAGCTATACCTACAAATTCCTTGAAATTCTATTTACATAAATTCACAAAATCTAAGCGATACAAAACATAATTTTAAATTCCCACGTGAGCGCAATGATACTAACAAGAAAATGTTGTGTACTTTATAAAAAAACTTTCAACTACTAAAAGAGAAATCAGTCATTGTCATTCGTTTACGCGACCAGGAAATCGAAGGCCAAACACGCTTTTACTACTATCTCGTAAAGTTTACATATGTTAGTCACGAGGACACAATAAATTGTTGTCAGTACCATATTACTCATGTGGGCATTTGAATTGATGTCTTGTGTTCTTTAGTTTTTGTGAATTTATGTAAATAGAAGTTGAGGGAATTTTTATATCTCGCTATTTTTTCTTTACTGTTCTAACGTGTTTTACCATCTGCAAAATAAAGATACATTTATAACATACATTTGTGCAAAGTTTCATTTAACATCATTTTGCCGTTATTGAGATTTTGATAATTTTCTTTTTATCAATGAATAGAATTGGGAGGAGTGTGGCAAGCCCTTAAAATAGTGCAGATCCAGATCAGACGTCACAGACCATTTCTCGGTATCTCCGGTTTTACAGACAAAATCTCCGGATTACAAAATACTAGTACTTAGTTAAAACCTTAATTTAACCGAATTTAGATGATCAAATATTCACAGACAACAGTATTTCCTGTTAATTAAGAGATAACGAGAACCAAACCCCATGAGTATAAAGCATTTTTATGCTCAACTCAATTGGGCATGAAAGATTGACTGCGTCATTTCTGTTCATTATTGAACATAAAACATTTGAAACTGAAATTATGATGTAACCGAACTTAATAATAATTACTAAATAATTAGTTCTGATTTATTTAGTTCGTTATTGTTCTTGTCATTTTCAGTTTGAGCACAGAATTGAGTTGAGCGTGAAAAAGTTTTATAATCACGGGACCTCTGACACACATATACACAATAGCCAAGTGTCATAAAACTAAACTCGGACCTTAACATGTATCAAATATATGCAAATTATATACTCAACAAAAATAAAAAGTATCCACTTTCCAATATTAAATTTTGTAAAATATGAAAACGAAAACTCAAAATTCTATATGTGTACACATATGCTTTTCTGTTATCATTGCTAAGGGATAAAGTTTTCTTGAAAATCTGCAGCCACAACTTAGTTGTCTTTCCCTTTATTGTAATATGGGTTTCAGTAAAATGTCAGCGATTCTTTGAAATATTCACATTAATTGGAATTAAATTACGTTCTCTACCTCTTGTGGATAAATAAAATCACAAAATTTTCATAAATAAATCAACTGGTCCTCGATAACCAACGCTAGAAATTCCAACCATTTCCAATTACCTCCCTTTAAATTGAATATGTAGTGTTTTGTAAGTCATGATTAATTGTTATTAGATTGGCAGTTCCTCAGGTCGTGTGGAAGTTTTTATTCATGAGCAATTTAACTCAAAAACAACTGAGATTAACTAAATAAACACCATTCAAAGCGTTCCTGATAAAATTAAAATATGGTAATGGGAAAACAAGCATAACAAGTGGATACTTTTTATTTTTGTTCAGTATATATCATAATATTGTTGTTTTTTTAATCATCATCGACATGTAAGAACAGTGTAGATCTAGATCAGCCAGCACATGAATGTCATCTGATCAGGATCTACAATGTTCACCTTTAGATTATTTCTCACCAAGAAGTGGCCAGTGTAGATCCTGATATAATAGCACAGCTGAGCTGACTGATATTGATCTACATGTCGCATACGTGATGAAACTCATATATAAGGGCATACATGATAAAACCCTTATATATGGAATAAAGATAATTAACAATTGATGTCTAACTAGCACAGACTAGTTCTAAGCAGTTCTACAACTCCTTCCCTTGAATTAACACATGTTGAGTGATACAATTCCATTTATCGGACATGCACACCTAAAATGTTTTCTTTGCCAACAAGAAGAGAACATGATCCGGATAGTTCTAGAAGCATGACATAATGTGAATGGCACCTTAACACATCTGTGATGAACAATCTAGGACAATGACGCACATCCTTTTCTCACATGACATTCCTATTACAACCAGGCGTGAATTCACAGAAGTTGCTTGTTTCTTTTGTTTACTATCCCACTAATTAAACTGCGTGACAGATACAGTTACCTACATTTTTGTAGAAATAAATGCATACTCTAATAAGGTAAATATCGAAATCAGGAACGTCAGTCTTTGTCTGGCATCCGTCAACAATTTGCTTCTTTAAACAACACGTTCTGGCATCCGTCAACAATTTACTTCTTTAAACAACACGTTCTGGCATCCGTCAACAATTTGCTTCTTTAAACAACACGTTCTGGCATCCGTCAACAATTTGCTTCTTCAAACAACAAGGTCTGGCATCCGTCAACAATTTGCTTCTTCAAACAACACGTTCTGGCAACCGTCAACAATTTGCTTTTTTAAACAACACGTTCTGGCATCAGTCAACAATTTGCTTCTTCAAACAACAAGTTCTGGCATCAGTCAACAATTTGCTTCAAACAACACATTCTGATATCCGTCAACAATTAATTTGCTTCGTACAACACGTTCTGAAAAAATATTTCACAGGATCATACCTTTGAAGAACATTTACCAATACTTTTCAAGCCGCGATGTTTTATTAAAACATGGATACCATGGGACAGGGCTTAACTTTCTATGTAACTTTTCTCAACAATGTTTTACAGAAAACTTGCTTGGAAGAACCCTCATAAAAAGTGGTGCAATAACATTTGATTAAAAAACAACATGAACACCAGGGATTTTGCAAGTTCTTTGGGAGAACCTTTACCAAAGTTGTTCATGCTATTTAATGTTTCATAAAAACATGGTCACCGGGGTGAGGTTTGGGGCAATTTTGTTTTTCTTTATACATGTATGTATGTCTATAATGTAAACTTTAAGTATCTTATTTCTCTTAAAGCTTGCCATATTTTATGAATATTTCACAAAAACATTTTTCGAAGATACTCTACAACAAGTGTGCAAGCCAGGAGGTCAATTTCAAACATTTTATTGGAATTTCTAAAGCGACCCTCTACCAAACTTGTGCAAGCTTTGACATTTTATATAAAAAAATATGGCTGGCAGTGTGTTGGACTTTTTCCTCTGTATAATTGTAATGTTGCCCTTATAATGGTTTATACTTTGCTGCCTTTTACTTTCTAAAGCGAGATTGGGTCGGGCTCGGATATTTTGTGGGTATTAATATCTTCAGGTGAGCACTGAAGGTCCATCATGACATTTTTGTTTGAGAATGAATACTATTATACCCCTATTAATTTATTATTTGAAGCTACTAGTATATAGCCTTGGTATAGTGGCCTTCTTGACAAAGTGGTTAACGTTGTTGGCGACAATGCCCTCGCCTCTGTGGGTTCGAGTTTTCAGGGACTCGGAATCTTTCATATGAGCAGGCTATCCAGCTAACTTATCTATAGGTCAATGGTTCTACCCAAGGTGAGGTTCCCGCTCGAATCTGAAACAATTCACGAAAGGGACCTGGGTATTCCATGCACTAGAAAAAGCTGGAATTCCACTTACATAATTATGCACGCATAAGAGGCGGGTATGTTCTTAAAACAAGCAAATAATTTGTAATAAAACAGTACACTTGGTATCAAACTATATTAACATAAGAAACGATCTCTAGAGGATTAAATAATAGGAAGTTATAACCAGATGAACACAACTGTCTGTGAACTAGAATTAACACATGACGGATGTCGCAGGATTCATTCATTAACAAGTCTCTATATCACTTTTAGCAATGAAAATCGGTCGGATCCAATGTGTGTGTGTGAAAATTTAAAGTTTTAAGCGCTCAGTACAGAATTTTTCACTTTCACCATCAGTGTTGACTCAAAGAAGGCTTTTCATCTGGTAATTCTGATCAGTGTTTTACACTTTTCACCATTTGCTTTTCAGTCAAAATATCTCTGTAGAAAAATCAATGAACAATTTAAATTACACATTACAATGAACACCTTAAATTGAAAGAAATAAGAGCCGTTTACAGTAATTTAGCACATAAATACTAAAAAAGACGAGCCCATAACCAAACAGCCTGCTCAGTTGGTCGTGGAAAATGTTTCAATAGCCTCGGGTTGAATTCCTGAAATGTGGGTGTCCTTGTAATTCTGACGAAAACATAGCATATCAAGATCCCTTTAAGTGGTATAGTTGAGTAGAAAAACATGGTGAAACACAGATTATAGCAAAATATGGACTATATCATACTAACATAAACATAGAAGATGAGGATGAACAACAGCATTATGATATTGTATTTTTATAACTGATTATACAAAGATCGTCTAATACATAACGCTTCTTTGACAAATAACGATAATTTAATACGTTCTTGTTTATTTTCTGATTTTAACAACTCATCAAACTTAAACACAGACAGACGAATAAAGTAGTATCGTTTAATAAACTTCTTTCTTAGTTTGTCATAACATTTAATGCATACAAAGTGATATTCGCCTTCTACATCCCTTTAGTTGCAATATAAACAAAATATTTTTTCTCGTTCTATACGGTTAAGGTTATATTGACCAGTATGGATTCCTAAAGGATGAGCAGAGAATCTAAGTCTACAAAAGAACCGTCTTAGACACTTAGGAAATATATCTATCATGCTTTGAGCATTTACATTGGATTTAGGGCGTAATTTAATTGCAAATGACAATAATGACGGTTTCTTTTGTCATGTTTGTACACAAAAAAAAGAAAAAAAACACGATGTCAAGTGACATGTTTTGAACACTTACATCGCATTGGCTCCCCTACTACTCTGATATCATAGTTTCTCTCTAATTCTCCGCGGGACATTTTGAAAGTCACCATTTGTCCAGTGGTAAACACAAACTGCATTTCTGGTGGCTTTGTCTGGTTTTTACTGAACGTCAACTGTAATAACAAGAATATATTTGAAATTAATTCCATATCTACACCTTTTTATCATAAGGGTGACCAGTGTATATCCAGCCGCCTGTACATTCGTGGCGCCGTCACATCCATGCCATCTGATCGGGATCAACATTGGTCGCTTCAAGCTTCGTTAGTTTTTTTCTGATCAAGATCCAGATCAGAAGAGCACGGATGTGGCGGCTAATCTAGACCTACACTTGTCGCCCAACCGATAAAAGTAATGAAAGGGTAATGTTTTTGACTGGCTGCCTAAAATGGTTCTTTCCATTGAACACTTGTATGGCATATTGCCTGCCAATAAACATCTTACGTTTGGCATATTTATCAGTTTGACTAAAAATATATATAAAGAAGATTCAAACATAGTTTTACTTGGACAAGGTATTAATATATACTTAATCAGTTTTTAAATGGCATATTTGACATAAATGCCCTCGGTTGAACCAGGGATTATACAGAGGATGTTTATTTTCCCAGTCAAATATCGATTTAAATACACGAGCGAACTCCAGAAACTGATATTTTGACGTGTGGCGTGTCCAAGAGTGGAAATATCATATTTCTGATGTTCACGAATGAATATAATCGATACTTCATTGAAACAAACACATATTCTTTTTATTTCATGTTTTATTTACAAAAGTAATCGGTAAAGAACTGGAAATGTTTTGTTCTCTGCAGATGATCTCCCATCCCATCACAATGATAACCGCTGAACTTCTAATTACAACTGATAAAGCCATAGAAAAAAGTTCTGAAAGTTTTTTTCAGAAACAATTATCTTAAACAGCTTATCTATCACGACATTCGAAAAGAAACTGAAAAACAGCAGTTACATTTATTTAGATTTTCAAAATACACAACATGAATGACGTACCTATAAGCTAAAAAGGGGAGCTATAAGCTAAAAAGTAGTTCGGCAAAACAGTAAAAATAAAATGGTATTCTACAACTTCAAAACAGTGGATTGCCATTTTTGCACCGAGAAAACCTTATAAATCATTGGAAACATTGCTTATTTACCAGTAACTTCCCATTAGACTGTCCGTCATAGATGTAAAAGTACGTTCCAGGATCATCAATCCTCGCTGACAGGAGGTTAAGTCGGAATATGTATGGTTCTCGAGCATTCTCTGTGTTTAATGTGATGGTACAGGAGTTGACAGGGTGATCCTGTGTATAAATCAACATGTATAACTTGTCGTAAGTACAGACTTTCCAATATCTAATTAAAGAACAGCCTAAGAGATCAAACTCAGAGCTTCTTAGTCAGAAATAACCTAATAATTCTAAAAGCAAATAGTGTAGATCCTTATCAGATAGCACAGCTGCACCAGCTGATCTGAATCTATTTAATTTTGATAAGGAAGTATCTGTCATAGAATCTGTTGTCATTTTATTGTATTTCATTGTGGTTGAATGTGCGACATACCTGTTCAATGTTCTGTACTGACACCTAGAATCATGGTTGTTGACCGTTTGACTAACATGAGATTCTGTATTGACACCTAGTATCATAGTCATAGAGCCTCTGACTAACCCCAGGTATTGTTCTGATACCTAGAAAGATTGGCGTTGACCGTCCGACTTACTTTAGGTTTCTGTATTTATGTGGTTAAACGTCTGTCCTACTTGAGGTTCTATACTGACAACTACAATCAATGTGGTTGAATACTGACAACTAGAATCAAAGTGGTTGAACGTCTGACCTACCTGACGTTCTGTACTGACAACTAGACTCAATGTGGTTGAAAGTCTGACTTACCTGACGTTCTTTACTGACAACTAGAATCAATGTGGTTGAAAGTCTGAGGTCCTACCTGACGTTCTGTACTGACAACTAGAATCAATGTGGTTGAACGTCTGACTTACCTGAGGTTCTGTACTGGCAGCTAGAATCAATATGATGGAACGTCTGACTTACCTGAGGTTCTGTACTGACAGCTAGAATCAATGTGGTTGAACGTCTGACCTACCTGAGGTTCTGTACTGAAAACTAAAAATGTGGTTGAATACTGACAACTAGAATCAATGTGGTTGAACGTCTGACTTACCTGAGGTTCTTTACTGACAACTAGAATCAATGTGGTTGAACGTCTTACCTACCTGAGGTTCTGTACTGACAACTTAAAATGTGGTTGAATACTGACACCTAGAATCAATGTGGTTGAACTTGAGACCTACCTGAGGTTCTGTACTGACAAGAGAATCAATGTGGTTGAACGTCTGACCTACCTGAGGTTCTGTTCTGACAACTAGAAGCAATGTGGTTGAACGTCTTACCTACCTCAGGTTCCGTACTGACAACTTAAAAAGTGGTTGAATACTGACAAATAGAATCAATGTGGTTGAACGTCTGACCTACCTGAGGTTCTGTACTGACAACTTAAAATGTGGTTGAATACTGACAACTAGAATCATTGTGGTTGAACGTCTGACCTACCTGAGGTTCTGTACTGACAACTCGAATTAATGTGGTTGAACGTCTGACCTACCTGAGGTTCTGTACTGACAACTTAAAATGTGGTTGAACGTCTGACCTACCTGAGGTTCTGTACTGACAACCTAAAATGTGGTTGAATACTGACAACTAGAATCAATGTGGTTGAACGTCTAACCTACCTGAAGTTCTGTTCTGACAACTAGAATTAATGTGGTTGAATGTCCGACTAATCTGAGGTTCTTTACTGACAACTAGAATCAATGTGGTTGAACGTCTGACCAACCTGACGTTCTGTTCTGACAACTAGAATCAATTAGGTTGAACGTCTGACCAACCTGACGTTCTGTTCTGACAACTAGAATCAATGTGGTTGAACGTCTGAATTACCTGAAGTTCTTTACTGACAACTAGAATCAATGTGGTTGAACGTCTGACTTACCTGACGTTCTGTTCTGACAACTAGAATCAATGTGGTTGAACGTCCGACTTACCTGAGGTTCTTTACTGACAACTAGAATCAATGTGGTTGAACGTCTGACTTACCTCAGGTTCTGTTCTGACAACTAGAATCAATGTGGTTGAACGTCTTACCTACCTGAGGTTCGGTACTGACATCTTAAAATGTGGTTGAATACTGACAACTAGAAGCAATGTGGTTGATCGTTTTATCTACCTGAGGTTCTGTACTGACAACTTAAAATTTGGTTGAATACTGACAACTAGATTCAGTGTGGTTGAACGTGTGACCTACCTGAGGTTCTTTACTGACGACTAGAATCAATGTGGTTGAACGTCTGACCTACCTAAGGTTCTGTACTGACAACAAGAATCTTTGTGGTTGAACGTCTGACTTACCTGAGGTTTCGTACTGACAACTAGAATCAATGTGGTTGAATATCCGACATACCTGAGGTTCTGTACTGACATCTTACAATGTGGTTGAACGTCTGAACTACCCGAGGTTCTGTACTGATAACCAGAATCAATGTGTTCGAACGTGTGACTTACCTGAGGTTCTTTACTGACAACTAGAATCAATGTGGTTGAACGTCTTGCTTACCTGAGGTTCTTACCTGACAACTAGAATCAATGTGGTTGAACGTCTGACCTACCTGAGGTTCTGTACTGACAACCAGAAGCAATGTGGTTGAACGTCTTACCTACATGACGTTCTTTACTGACAACTAGAATCAATGTGGTTGAACGTCTGACCTACCTGACGTTCTGTTCTGACAACTTCATTCAATGTGGTTGAAAATCACACCTACCTGAGGTTCTGCACTGACAACTAGAATTAGTGTGGTTGAACGTATGACCTACCTGACGTTCTGTTCTGACATCTTAAAATGTGGTTGAACGTCTGACTTACCTGAGGTTCTTTGATGACAGCTAGAATTAATGTGGTTGAACGTTTGACCTACCTGACGTTCTGTTCAGACAACTAGAATTAATGTGGTTGAACGTCTGAACTACATGAGGTTCTGTACTGACAATGGAATCAATGTGGTTGAACGTCTGACCTACCTGAGGTTCTGTTATGACAACTAGAATCAATGTGTTTGAACGTCTGATTTACCTGAGGTTCTTTACTGACAACTAGAATTAATGTGGTTGAACGTCTGACCTACCCGAGGTTCTTTTCTGACAACTAGAATTAATGTGGTTGAACGTCTGAACTACCTGAGGTTTTGTACTGACAACTAGAATTAATGTTGTTGAACGTTGGCTTACCTGACGTTCTATTCTGACAACTAGAATCAATGTGGTTGAACGTCTTACCTACCTGAGGTTCTGAAGTCACACTTGAATCAATGTGGTTAAAAGTCTGACCTACCTGAGGTTCTTTACTGACAACTAGAATCAATGTAGTTGTACGTCTGATCTACCTGACGTTCTGTACTGACAACTTAAAATGTGGTTGAACGTCTGACCTACCTGACGTTCTGTTCTGAAAACTAGAATCAACGTGGTTGAACGTCTGAATACCTGAGGTTCTTTACCGACAACTAGAATCAATGTGGTTGAACGTTGGCTTACCTGACGTTCTGTTCTGACAACTAGAATCAATGTGGTTGAACGTCTGACTTCCTGAGATTCTGTACTGACAACAAGAATCAATGTGGTTGAACGTCCGACTTACCTGACGTTCTGTTCTGACAACTAGAATCAACGTGGTTGAACGTCTGACTTACCTGACGTTTTGTTCTGACAACAAGAATCAATGTGGTTGATGTCTTACTAACCTGACGTTCTGTTCTGACAACATAATCAATGTGGTTGAACGACTGACCAACATGATGTTCTGTTCTGACAACTAGAATCAATGTGGTTGAACGTCTGACTTACCTCAGGTTCTGTTCTGACAACTAGAATCAATGTGGTTGAACGTCTGACTTCCCTGACGTTCTGTACCGACAACTAGAATCAATGTTCTTGCATACCAGATCAGGTCATCCGGTGTTTTCACCAGTATAGGAAATTTCGATCCTACATCCCCCCCGTGTAGAATGAGTCACGTGAGTGACGTCACGTCTTCAAGTATCTGACGTAATATATTCAAGTTAGTGACGTCATTGTAAAAAAGGTTTACGTAAATGTCAATATTTGAACACAAGGAAAATAAATTAGTTTGTCTACATACACAGAAATGTTATAAATAAAAAAGGTATGCAAGAAAAAGTATCTTGCACGAGACATTCGGTAAAGATAGAAAAATCTGTCACCTCGGGTGAACTGTTTTGGCGGGAACTCGGCAGAGCCTCGTTCCCGCAAACAGTTAACCCTCGGTGACAGATTTGTCCATCTTCACCTCACACTCATGCATGATACTTATATGGTTGAACGTTGGCTTACCTGGCGTTTTGTTCTGACAACAAGAATCAATGTGTTTGAACGTTGGCTTACCTGACGTTTTGTTCTGACAACTAGAATCAATGTGGTTGAACGTCTGACCTACCCGAGGTTCTTTTCTGACAACTAGAATTAATGTTGTTGAACGTCTGAACTACCTGAGGTTTTGTACTGACAACTAGAATGTGGTTGATGTCTTACTTACCTGACGTTCTGTTCTTAAAACATAATCAATGTGGTTGAACGTCTGACCAACCTGACGTTCTGTTCTGACAACAGAATAAATGTGGTTGAACGTCTTACTTACCTGACGTTCTGTTCTGACAACTAGAATCAATGTGGTTGAACGTCCGACTTACCTGAGGTTCTGTATTGACAACTTGAATCAATGTGGTTGTACGTCTGACTTACCTGACGTTCTGTTCTGACAACTAGAATCAATGTGGTTGAACGTCCGACTTACCTGAGGTTCTGTTTTGACAACTTGAATCAATGTGGTTGAACGTCTGACTTACCTGACGTTCTGTTCTGACAACATAATCAATGTGGTTGAACGTCTGACCAACCTGACGTTCTGTTCTGACAACTCAAATTAATGTGGTTGAACGTCTTACTTATCTGAGGTTCTTTACTGACAACTAGATTCAATGTGGTTGAAAGTCTGACTTACACCTATAATCATTTTGACTGACTGTCAAACTTACCTGAGGTTCTGTACTGAAACCTACAATCATTATTCTAGACTGCCCGACTTCCCTTGGCGGACCATTACAGTCAGAATACCGGTCCAGGTAAACTACAATTGCCAATTAAAACAATGTAGTATCTTGCTAAAGGCAGCATATCTAAATTCTTCTGGCTTAAGGTAAGACCTGTGTAATAGGCACTATTAAGAATCCAACATCTGATTATATTTTCATCAACTGCTTCATACCACTGACTTGTATGCAAAATTTTAATGATTTTCACCGTGTAGTTTTTGCGATTTTTAGCTTTTTTTTATTTAAAAAAGTGAGAAAAAACGTGAAAGTATCCAAATTCTTTAATCGGTGACAAAATTTTTTGTTATTGATAAATTCAACCTTATTTTTTTACAGTTTATCCAAAATATGTTATATTTTACTAAACCAATTTAAGATATAATATATAAATACAGAATTTATCTTAAAATGACATTTTTTGATCAAATAAATTTAAAAAATGCATTTTTTATATTTCACGAGACTAAATTAATGAAAATTGTGCAAAATCCTGATTGGTGCAATATACCAAACTTTACCATTTTTTAACTATATACCTTAAACAAAATTTTTAAAAAATTTCAGAGAAGTTTACCGTCCAGTTTTAGAAATTTTCAAATTGATGACTTGAATAAACACTATTCTGATAGCGAAAACCCCTTTAATCTTGATTATTTTGCTTATTTTAGTTTAAATCATGAGAATTTTATATTCAATGACAGAATTACACAGGAAAAAAAGAAATATGCCAATTATTTAAGCTCTAGGCTTACCAAAAAATTAGCTTCCAGTGGGATTTAAACCCTGGTCCTCTTGCATGACAGAAATCTACCCTAATTTACTATTATGTTACCTCCCTTGGATACTCTTCTGGATATAGGTATTCATTACACAGGTCTTACCTTAATATAAAAAAAAGCCTTTTACCCTTTATTTTATTAACGAAAAATTGTATTTTTTTATTTTTCTTCAAGCGCAAGTTTTTGTTAAATTATGAAATATTCTATTCAAATTTTTTTTCTTGTTGACAAATATAGACATTATGCTCCGTTAAATGTAAAATGATGCCTGCTATTCTAAATTTATAATCATGTAGTTTCTATTCTACATGTCTATAAAAAGTATCAGCAATTGTTTAACTACTATAAATTTCGGTTACAGTTTGATTTTGGCTTGCCACCAAAACATCAAACACGATGCGCTGCGACTGATATTTTCGTTGAAAGTATAATTGACAGAACGTTGTTCATTGAAAATCATGCCTTACTTTTAGCCACACCTTTTGTTATTGTTCAACATCTGCAAGGAGAATTAACCCGCAGCGACTAAAAATTTGATTGACAGCGAAAGCCTAGTTAGGAAGTATAATACAGCGTCTTTTGATTGGAGCGGCTGTTCTAACAGACGTCGCATGACAAAAAACGTGGTCGACTAGGCTTCTTGTGAAGTGCTGCAATAACACGTACAGGACTGTTTATGGAGGTTGCTCGCTGGGTCAATATCTAACTAAAATCGAAATTTGTAGTAGCTATTGAAAATTTCAGTGATCTCTAAAATGTCTCTGAAGATATATATGTAATTTTTTTTATAATAAACTCTCTTGGCGTCTTATTTGAATTGACATACTTATAACAAACATGTATCTCTTCCTCTCTTCTTTTTCGCTGCGTGGGGAGGCTGTTTTTTGTGAGTGTGGCGATTCCTGAAATGCATATTTCACCTTTTTTCTTGAATTTAAATTCTGATCAAGCTGTCAAATAGAGTGAATAATGTCATCTCAAACCACAGGGCACAGTACCGTAATAAGGAGATTGGAGACCAGTTTAAATCTCAAACATCTGTGCCCGAGGGTATAAAACTGAGCATGGAAACCAGTCTCAAATCTCAAGGACCTGATTGGCTGAAATGGCGACCAGTCCTTGTGATTTGAGACTTGTTTCCAATCTCAGTTTTATAACCTTCTGCCCTGGCCGTGTGATTATAAAACTTGTTTTCATTCTCAACTCAATTCTGTGCACAAACTAAACATGTCTAGAACAATAACAGCCTTTATGAAGAAAAGTTCTGAGTGCTTGAAGGTAAAATTGCATCTGCCATAAATTTATTTCATACAAATTTAGCTTTGTCTTGTTTTTCTAAAAGCAATCGAAACGTCGTGTAACAGCTGCCCTGTATTAAATGTTAAGTGCCCTGTGGCAGTTCTCAAGATGATGCGACAATCGTTTTCATCATCCGATCCAAGAATACCTTTTTATACAGAACAGTTTGTGTACGAATTGTCAATAAGAAAACACGTTTTTCCTTTTTGTTTGGTCACTATCTTTAGAACTGACACAGTGCACTTCACATTTGGTACAGGGCAGCTGTTACACGACAGGGAATCGAGAAAGAATGCATCTGCTTAACATAATAGTTATATTATATAATTCCCATGTATACCTTCGTGGCCCCTGCAAATGTCTTGTTATGACTTGGAAATATTACTTACAATGGGTCTGAGTAGTTGACGGTACATCAATCTGACACTGCACCAGCACTATGCATGCCACTAGCACTACAACCACTCCTTGATTTTTCACTTTCATTTTATTCTTCTGTTCATAAGATGTAAACGCAATAAAAATAGTAATCTACAATTAAAATAAACACCAAAGCGAAAAATATTCCCCAACAAAAACGCTTATGTTAAAAAACGATCCACTATTGAATTACTGAAACCCCCTGTTTGTAATTTTTCTTCTGGATATATGTACCGTGACTATAGGATTTCAATGACAAAACAACTTCTATACACTTGATGAAATTGATATAGAAAAATGAAGTAATAGTTATGGTAAAACAAGCCTGGGTTATTTAAGGTAATTCATACTTCCAGATAGCTCAGGACTTGTACTAATGATGAGTTGTCAAAATTAAATTATCATTTTTTCAACGATTTCCAAACAAACTGTTATTATAGATGAATATTGATAATAACAGGAGACGATTGTTGAAAAAAAAATTGTAAGAAAAGTAATAAAATGTGGTGCCTGCTATGTTGTCTAATCTGGATGTCAAAATAAAGCATTTTCCACTCAAATAAATCCAAAACAATTAATTACAATATTCATTTCTCACTAGAGAATATCTACCTGAAACTTGTGTCTTATTGATATGATTTA
Source organism: Corbicula japonica (assembly GCA_038501625.1). Taxonomy (NCBI): domain Eukaryota; kingdom Metazoa; phylum Mollusca; class Bivalvia; order Venerida; family Cyrenidae; genus Corbicula; species Corbicula japonica. The sequence continues at coordinate 2,062,675 of JAZAYU010000014.1, forward strand.
CACACGTCCTCAATATTTTATAAACTTAACCATCAATACCTCTTAAAGAAATATATTTTCTGGAAACTATTGCGGTTATAAAGTATGATTAAAACCAAAGTAATTTGTTGTCCTTTTATACATTACTTCAAAAGAGTTTTCTAAAACTTCTAGAAATAATATTACCGTTGATCCGGTCATTGATAACGTTTAGGGTTATCAGATAAAACTTTTGGTGGGGGATTGTCCCTGTTAGCTCAATTGGCATTGCATGGCTAGGCGCTGTCGCCGCACGGGTTCGCTTCCCAGAAGGGGCAATATCGTTAAACAAATCGACTTTAATATTAATCATGACTTTAATCATGCAGTGATCTTGATAGTTAATTTGAGTGAATTATGTGCTGTGCCCACGATCATAAAACTCAGATTGAACACCAGTCTCAAATATCAAGCAACTAATAGCCTATTAGAGGTTTGATATTTGAGACTTGACTCTAGCTTTCGTTTTATGATCTTGGGCTCTGCAAATGCCTCCTAAAAAGTTGTTGACTAAAAGAGCAAATGTTTCCTTCTGGGCATTGTTTCATGCTCGGACAGGTACCGCTGTAGAATCCGATACAGGAATGATTCAAATCCCATCAGTGAATGGTCTTTGATTGTCGACAATATTAACCAAGAAAGCACTTATATCTGATATTGTTATTGCCTTTTCAATAAAAAGTTTTCATTTTATCAAATCCACACCTGAATGCTCTTTTACTTTGAGCTCATGTCTGGCTGGATAGCTCTGTATTCTGGTAAGTGTTGTCACAGTGCCATAAACTAAACCTTAATGTTAAACAGAAGAGCTTCGCAAATTTCTAGACTAATTATCCACGCCCAGATCAAATACCCATATTGTAAAACTTGTTTGGATTTGTGTCATTTTTCGATTATTATTGTTTATTCGAAGTTGTACATACATTTTCGCCTATTATATAAATATATCGTGTTAAACAAAATGTTGTTTGCCATCAATTTATTTCAGGGTGGGTAATCAAACTGCACCTTACCATGCACCTTAAATACGACGGCGATGTTTTATGTTTCGTAGGGGAAAATTTCAAGGTAACTCTGGTTCCAATAAGAGTTTACATTCCATCTAGAAAAGATTCGGAAAAATGTTTAGCAGGTTCATAGCTATATCTCAATTTTACGAGTTATTTAATAAATGATTAAAAGTAAAAAAAAACTTGCCAGTTTTAATATAAGATGGTGGACTTTTGTTTCCAAAATGCATGGTAAGGTGCTGTTTGATTACCCACCCTGTATTTATTGATAATTACGCCCAGCGAGGTAAAAGATTTAGGGTGACTGAAATTGACTATGCTACGCAAAAGTGAGTTTTTGTCGTATACATCGTTTACTGCGGCTTTATTTGCAAGGCAAATAGAAGACGTTGTATTTCTCCATATTTGGATTTATAGCAGTTGTAACTTAGTATTTGTATTGCAAGTTTTTAATAAATGTACAAGTTTTTACATTATATTATATTAAAAATATTACTCTGCAAAAGAAAATAAATATTTAGACTTTATTTATTTGATGCAAATCTGTGGGTATAAAAGAGATTCTTGGGTGCACAAATTTCAGACTTGCCCATAAAGGTATATAAACAAACATTACAGGATGTCTTGTTTGATGAATTAGCTCCAACAAATCAATCAAACCAACAGTGACGGTGCGGGTTCGCTCCCAGCTAAGGCACTATCATTTGAAATTCACGGCCGTAAAAAGTCTTCCCGTGATATTGTCAGTACTGTTATCAGTAAAATAACCCGTTACAGATGTCATGCAGTGATCGTTACGTTTATCAGGGCTATCCGACCAATCTTTTTTTGGGTTGTCCTGGTTAGCTCAGTTGGTTGCGTGGCGGGAATTGCTAGGCTTGGCGCTGTCGCCGTGACGGTAAGGGTTCGCTCCCAACTAGAGGCACTATCATATGTTTGCAAAATCGCACAAATATGTTAAATATTGCAATTGCATTGTTAAACGAAAGAGGTACCTATTCAATATAAAATACTAACTTAGATCAAAGCACGGGCAGCTAAATTGATATGAATAAAATGAACATTAAAACCGCGCGATATATAGTGCTCTAACATAAGTCTGCAACTCTGAGTATCGGCGATTACACTTGCAAAATGGTTTTCTTAGTTTTTGGTACCGATAACACCGTGTTAAGTTTTTGTTTTGCAAACTACGTTTTATTGAAATATGTAACACTGTTCCAAGATCTAGAAAAGCGAACATGTTAAATATAAACAACGTACGTGGGAAACAACAAGAAATGTTACAATATTAAAACCAAAATCAGCTCTTTTATCACATATTTAAGTTTCAAAGTCAAGTTCAAGGAAATATTTAGATTTAAAAAAATGTTTTTCAGTAGTGTTGTTTTGTTAATCTAGCGTTCTTGAGGATATATTATATTGACAAAGTTTGGAAATGGTCAAAGCCTATATTTAACAAAACGTAAGATACCTCTAAGTGTTTGTAAAATATAATGTCAGATTGATTTTCGATACAAACTTTTACTTAAATATGATACAATAAAGCCACTTCAATAGCATTATAAAATAGATCTGAAACTTGGGTTTCACAAATATAACCCACAGATGCATATAACTTATCTATAACCTAGTAACATAAATATTATCGGGTAAGAATAGATCGTTTTGATATCAGATCTTGACAAGTAAATAAAGTATATTTATCATAAGAACTATCTTCAGAAAAATCTATATTTGTCACAAGCAGTAGAGGCAGACTTATAAAAACAAACGTATTTGACTAGAGTACTAGGCCTATTAACACACATTGGCATCTCGAATGACCGATTTGATGACGATGCTGATTGAATGTACAGGGAGACTTTTATAGCCGACACGAAACAAACACTGCTGCTGTGATGTTAAAATAGATGAAAAGTGGACTCTGAGGGTTATCAAACACAAAAAATTAAACTATTGCAATCATGGTATGACTTAGTATGCTCAATGGCGATAGTTACAGTCGGTCGGTTGTTCCGCCCAAGAACCTGCCCATGTACGCAGACACCTGCAAAGCTGGAATTTCACACCCAGCTGTACACAAGGTCGGAAATCAAATCAAAAGTATGCTTAGTATCAAACTTCATGGATATACCAAGTGAACTCAATATCATTCAACAAAAGCGAAGAATTTGAGGGACTTGACAAACACTTTTCTGAGCTATTACTTCCTCATACTGGATATTGCTGTGAACAATGAACATTAATTAACAAGTCTATATAACATTTATGGGATGAAAATCGCTGACATCGATGCTCTAACGCGATTAACGTAACCTTTGGATACACCTTTTATCACACGATGAACCACTTTCACAAACAACGTTGCAGTGCAAAAAAGCCAGTGCAAATAAACCAGTGCTTTTGATAATTCTAATATGGGTCTACACTATTATCTATTTACTATTCAGTTCAAAATATTATAAACATCCAAAAACTAACAATAAACTGTAGCGTTCGTTTTACCATTACATTAATCCAGAATGTAAATGTTAAAAAGACAAGCAAATAACCCATTTGGTCAAGGCCACGGTTTCCATGGCTCCTTCATTTCTGGTTGTGTGGAATGCCAAGACTGCTATTCTGCACAGGCATCCGTACTGTTTGCCTATCAGTTAATATTTCTGTGAACAAACAACAACACATCTATGAACAAGAGCTTTCCCACTCTTACACTATAGGTTCGTGTAAAGTGAGTGCAGGGAACGAGAACTCTGCGAAGATTAGAGCTTTCCGAAGACAGCATTCTCGACTATTCAGGAATTGTCTGTTAGATAGGGGCAACTCAAATTCTAGCTAGAAGTCGAAACAATGGACATTTTTTGCATTAAATTCAATTTTGTTTACCTATTTTAAACACCATGCCATTACCATACCATAAGGAGTTATTGAGATTATGCATTACTGTAGCTGTCATGCAAGTTGAAAATGGTCCATGTTTTCCATAACATCCAGTAAAGATGTAACAGGAGATGCCAACACAGGGATTACTGCACAAGTCTTTTGTAGACTCTTAATAGCCGAGCCCAACGAATAAAAAAGCAAATTGATTAGAATGATGCAGCAGGTATAGAAGTAAATTTGGGAAATTGTGTTACAGGTTCATTGTCAGTTGTTAGAGGATGATTTAGAATTTTCAACAATTACCTATGGACTTCTGCAATCCACTCTATATGCACTGGTAAGCTATTTCAGACATAATATGTAATCATTCAGGCCTGCACCACACAGCTGTTTATACTTGGTAAACAATTTTTGGGTTGCAACATGGGCCATTATTTTGCTGTTTACATTTTCTCTTTAGCCCTCAATATCTTTATATATGGGTAATTATTTACACTAATCTTGCACTTAGTTGCAATGTTAGTCTTTCTATAGACTGATTTCATTTTGTTATGAAAAACATTTGGTCCAGGATGTGACCATAATGAATCTTCTAGTAACTTACTGGACCGAGTTCACTGTTCCGACCACCGACATCAACAAGCATGCACAATTTGCTAGAGTAGCTGAAAATAGGCATTCTTTCTAAGCATTCTTTCATCACTGTGGCTTTTCCAACAGTTGTTAAAAATAGCCATTATATACCGAGCAAAAATAAAAACTGACAAGTTACTAATTCAAAAATGTTGTTTTGTGATGCTATATTTTATCATTCATTCAATATTACACATATCTAGATATTTGATATAGCGGGAAGATGTTGTTATTTTTTCACAGAGGTCAAGGTTATCTCATCTTTCATAATACTGACGAGATTCATATTTTTTAACATACAAGTCACAAACAGATTCTTTTATAGTAGGCACAGAAGGAAACACACAATCTTTAAAGTCTATTAAGGCCAAGAAATAGGATACAGTTACCTAAGCATCCGTTTTTGCAAATTACCCCCTGTCCCTAACCCCTCTAACCATTTAAATAAAACAAAGAACAAAATCTAACACTTAATTTTCCACAACCATATAACTTTCCTCAATTTTTCTTTTCTTAAACCGACAGATACTGAACTGACAAATTCCGAAATAAACATATTGGCGATCGTTTTTCTCCAGATATATTCACTCACTTGCATTATTAATGTTATAGAAGTTTAAAGAGTAAAAGGTCTTTCAAGACATCATTAAAATTAAGAATATTTAGAGTGTAAATATAAGAACTGAATCAATATTTCATTGTGTTTCATCTGTGTATAAAAAACATTGGATTGTTTAATGTAAGTGTCTCTTCTGGCTTCACGCATCTGAACACTTTACTCCTCATATACAGGTTTTACCAGGTGTAAGACCAGTGTAGATCCAGATAAGCTTGCACATCCATGTGGTCTAATAAGGATCAACAGTGTTGTTACATTCATTATGTTATCCAGATCAGCCATCATGGATTTGCCAGCTGAACTGAATCTACTGTGGTCGCACATGCTATAAAACCTGTATATATGGAGTTCAAGGTTAAACACCCAAATCTTTCTATAGCCAAACAAACACTCACAGGTAAATGTTGATTCAATCTTTAAAAATATATCATTGCCTGTTGCTGTTTTAATGAAGTATGTGAAAATTAATTAATCCTTGTCATTCAAATGTAATAGTTAGAAGCCCTTTTCTACATATATATGCCTTAGTGGCATGGACAAACAGTGTAGATCCAGATCTGCCAGCACATTCATGCCATCTGGTCAGGATCTGCTTTGTTTACTATTTGATTTACATTATTTCTGATCAAAATGCAAACAGTGTAGATCCAGATCTGCCAGCACATTCATGCCATCTGGTCAGGATCTGCTTTGTTTACTATTTGATTTACATTATTTCTGATCAAAATGCAAACTGTGCAGATCCTGATCAGATGGCATGGATGAGCCTGGTGATCTGGATCAACACTGTTCGACCCTTGTCATCAAGGTGTGTAAATGGAGGCAAGTGTTAATAGTCGAGATTATCGAGTAAATCATACTGTCTAAAAGAACGATGTTCCATGCCAAATACAAAACATACAAAAAACCCAAACTCATTTATAATAACTACTTTTTATTTTTGCAAAATGACATAGTTAAGAATAAGACTTTATTACATTTATTATATATAAACCATGCTAACAATAATTTACTAATGCAAATAATAGAGGCACTAAGTTACCATAGTCAGTGCTTGTAACAAATGAGAGATATGACATACATGGTACACTGTGAGGAAATTAATGACTATTATCGATGAATTTTTTTGAATTATGATCAACTCTTTACTCCATCAATTCGACCTTTATTGCATTGAGGTGCAGTGTAGATCCAGAACAGCTGGAACATCTGTGCTGTCCACATCTGTGCAGTGTAGATCCAGAACAGCTGGAACATCTGTGCTGTCCACATCTGTGCAGTGTAGATCCAGAACAGCTGGAACATATGTGCTGTCCACATCTGTGCACTGTAGATCCAGAACAGCTGGAACATCTGTGCTGTCCACATCTGTGCAGTTTAGATCCAGAACAGCTGGAACATCTGTGCTGTCCACGTCTGTGCAGTTAAGATCCAGATCTGTGCTGTCTGATCTGGATCTACACTGGTTTCTCATGTGATAAAAGGCATATTTATGTAGTAAAGGGGATAGAAGGTGAATAACGGGACTTTGTGAAGTCTGAAATGCATAACTAGATAAAATAATGGAGATTGTGCAAAAATTAAAAAAAAAATCAATTGAAGTTTCATTGCTTCACAATGATGACTTAATTCAAAAGTGAGAACTCTGTAATAATTGACTTTATAGTCTGTATAAAAGAATAAAAGAATGATAAAATAATAATTACAAAAGAAACCGCATGCACCTGGCAAAGGAGTCAACTCATTAACCCTTTTCATCATAAATATGGTGTTATAGCATGGTCTAACAGCATAGATCCAGATCAGCTGGCACATCCATCTTTTTTTAAAACAACTATTTATTTGGTTATTACTTCTAAAAAAGTGAAAAGTGAAGATCCTGATCAGACGGCCCAGTTGTGCCATCTGATCTGTATCTACATTGGATGCACACGTGATAAAATGCATACCTATGAAGTGAAGGGTTAAAAACAAGACCTACTCAATTTAGAAAACAGCAGTACAAGAACCCAAATACTACTGCATAGAACATCAATTATAAAAGTTGTAGAATACTAAGATGCCATTTTCCTTGCTGTACACTGATACCATCACAAAGCAATAACAATACAATATCTAAATTATCACGTGAAAATGAAAGATATAGTTGATGACAAGAAAATAAACCACTCCTTTAATATTACTGCCAACTTCATAACACGTGTGACAGACCATGACAAAACGGGGACTATTAGACCTTGTAAAAAGTGTAGATCGTAGTGTAGAACTTACACTGTCTGGAAAAGATCTACCGTCATTGTTCAAATATAAGCCGCTTTCATGTATAAGCTGCACCGCCCCCAAACGTGACAGAACAGATGAAAATATTTTAATGAAAAGTATAAGCAGCCAAACCTGTGTATTAGCCGCACCCCCAACTTTTTACTTCCAAATTCTCAAAAAAGTGCGGCTTATATTCAAACAATGACGGTAAACTGTTTTCTAGATCCACAAAGTATAATTCTCTGATTGAATTAAAAACAGTGTAGACCCTGATCAGACTGTGTAGAACCAAAGGCTGGCCTTGTTTTACACCGATTCTATTGGCCATAAGCCCCATTTTCTTAAGGTGTGTCACATTATACAATTATTTACTTATTAGCTGGGAAATATGCTGTGATATTGACAATATCAACAGCATATTTCCCAGCTAATAAGTAAATAACTGTTTTATTACATGAACTATAAATAGTTATATATTTATATTATATATATATATATATATGAACTATAAATAATATAAAAGATGGAAACTTTCGGATTCTATTTATAGACAGGTCAATATCAGCGAAAGATGGTCAATATCTAGATTTATGACTCGGTTATTTTGGGGGTGTGACCAATCGCGTTGCGTCTATTTTTAGTTCATGTAATAATAAATTTTATTTTCATATCACAAGGTCACTATCACATAGAAACGATCAGATAACAAGCTTGTTTTTCTTCATTTTCATTTCAATTCACTTCATTTTAATATTGTAACATGATTAATAAGCAAAGCCAGCCAAAAACATGTCTTTGGTATGTTGAAATCATTCTTTGAAATGACATAGCTTTGAGCAATCAACATTGTTTATTTTGTTGAAACATATAAAAGGTAGTTGAAAGTTTGTATGTATCAGAAAATGCTAGACAAGGTTTTGTTTCTTTCCAAATCAGAAAAGCTAAACAATATTACAGTCTAAAATATCTCAAAAGGCATATTTTAGCATAAGAACTAATTGAGATTTGAAATATACAATGAAAAAGTGAAACTTGTGAGTGGCAATAGATTTCTAAACAGACAGAATCTGATATTGAGTGCAGAGCTAAAGATCATTTCACTGAGATTAATGACCAGTCTCAAATATCAAGCATCTGATTGGCTGACATAAAGACAAGACTCTGTGGTCTCAAATCTAAAGTGTTTGATTGGTTGAAATGGAGACAAGTCTCCAATTCAGCCAATTAGATGCTTAAGATCTGAGACTGGTCTTTATTCTTAGTTTTACAATCTTGGAACCAGGTGACCGTATCATTGAGTATATTTATGCATGAAAACCATATGAACACATATCAAGTATTACTTATACAGTGAACAGTTTCTAACTGTTAGTGTTTAATTGTTCAAACAAGGACCAAGATAATAAACCTCGAGATCGGAGACCATTCTCAACCCTTTAGCTTCTGATTGGTTAGTTATGAGACTGTGGCAAATTTCAACCAATCAGCAGTCTAAGAATCAAGACTGGTTTCTAGTCTTAGTTTTATTATTGTGGGCCACGACCCTCCTTTGAAATGTGCATTTTAACATTACATATATTCAAAGCTTTATAACAGCGGATACATTATTGTAGTATTTGATAAAATCAGGTAGTGTATTTTGGCAGTGTCATAATGCAGTTCTACTGGAAAGACCCAAGCTTTTAGTTATCAAAGAATAACAAGAATTTTTATTCACATCTGTATTTCTATGGAAACCTAGAAACATATGCTGCAATCTATTGTTTACCCTTTACTCCAATAAATGCGGGTTTTATCGTGCATGTGACTTCTGGCCATCTGATCTAGATCTACACTGGTTGCTTTTTAGTCAGAAAAAACCAACGAATCAAAAGCAAACAATGCAGATCCTAAGCAGAAGGTTTAGGTGAGCTATCTTATCTTGATTTAAACTGTTCATCTATGCGGTAACAGCCTTATTCCAGAGAGTAAAGGTTTAACCCTTTCCTCCATAGACAAACCTTTATTGCATGGGCGAACAGTGTAGATCCAGATCAGCTGGCACATTCATTACTTTAAATTCCTTACCAAAATGCGACCAATGCTGATCCTGATCAGCACGTGTGTGCTGTCTGATCTGGATCTACACTGGTTGCACATGCGTAAAAAAGCCTATATAATAGAGGAAAGGGTTAACATATAACACAAAGTCTTTATAGACAGTGTTTTGTAGCCATTCTAACAATATAGTAATAAAGATACAGACATTATTTAATGTAAACACATGCACTGAATAGTAGCACTCATAAGTTATGCACAAATTAAAGCTGAATAATAAGAATATTTGCAACAATTCAAATTTAACTAAAAGTTTTGTTGCCGAAGGCCTACTTCCTTAAATAAGACAGTTTAAAAGTTTCTAAATCTCCTGTATATTTCTTTCTTTCAATCATTTTTCAAGCTATATATAACATTATGGTAATGCAATCATTTTACAGGCTACATAGAAAATTACAGTAACAGTAATAAAAGCAGAAATTTGCACTGAAAATTCCCGTAATCTTTTAATCTGTGATCTCTGGATTGGAACTCGTATAGTCAGAGTCGTTCCATCTCTACACTGGTGTAGGTGCCGATTCTCTCACAAGGAAATCTAAAGCTGAAGTCTGCATAATGAAGACCAAATATACACTAAAATAACTGTAACTGTAACCTGAAACAGAGAATAGATTACTGGTATGTAGCCATGTTAGAAAGTTTGCATGGTATTTCATTAACACTTTCCTCCATATATACGCATTTTTACGCATGTGCGAGGAGTCTAGATCGAGATCAGCCGGCACATCTGTGCCGTCTGATCAGGATCTGCACAGGTCGCATTTTGGTTAGAGATAACCTTACAAATAAACTAGATGGGTGTTCAGTTGAACACTTGTGTTGCCCTCTGGTACAATGTCGGAAAAAAATGCAAGTTTAAAAAGGGGCATAACTCCATCTTGACCAAAACAACAGCTCATCATCACGAGTGTGTTGTCTTGAGCAATATAATTTGGAAGTTTCATGAAGAAATATTGAGAAATGGCAAAGTCATAGCCAACATTAAGTTTTCATGTCAAAATCCAAGTACAAAAAGGGGCGTAACTCCAACAAATATGACTTTGACCTAAAGAATTTGGCATCATCATGAGCATGTTGTCATAAGCAATATAATTTGAAAGTTTCATGAAGAAATATTGAGAAATGGCAAAGTTATAGTCAACATTAAGTTTTCATGTCAAAATCCAAGTACAAAAAGGGGCATAACTCCATCAAATGTGACCTTGACCTAAAGAATTTGGCATCATCATGAGCGTGTTGTCATAATCAATATAATTTGAAAGTTTCATGAAGAAATATCAAGAAATGCAAAGTTATAGCCAATGTTAAGTTTTCGTGACGGACGGACAGACGGACGGACAAAGTGATCCCTATGTTTGCCTTTTCTTCAAAAGGGCGACACAAAAAGTGAACAGTTTAGATCCTGATCAGACAGCACGGATGTGCCAGCTGATCTGGATCTAAACTGTTTGCCCTCGCAATTAAGGTGTATCTATGAAGAAAAGGGTTAAATATCTCTGTCTCTAAACAGTGCTACTTTATATATATGCATTTTATCGCTGTGTGAACAGTGATGATCAAGAGCCAGAACATTTATGCCATGTGAAAAGGATGTACACTGTTTGCTGTTTGTGCAGGATTTACCTTATAAATTCAAAAAGGTAATAGTCTAGATCCTGATCAGACTCACTGTTCATGGTTTTGAAGACTTATTAACTGGAAAATGAACAGTGTAGACCCTGACCTGTGTGTTTGTGATCTGGGTCTACAACAGCTGAAAATGTGAAATAAACTGTAATAAGTGATTTAAAGTATCATTGAATCTAAAAGTGAACAGTGTAGATCCTGATCCGATGGCACAAATGTGCCAGCTGATCTGGATTAACACTGTTGGCCCATGCAATTAAGGTGAGGATTTCAGAGTAAAGAGGTAACAAAATACAAATTTTCACCGGAGCATAAAGAGAATACCGACCCTAGTTATATTACAGTTTTTGAAGTAGATGCATAAACTTACAACTAATCAGATCTACATTTCATATCAATATGCAGCCACCTTTCTTCTTTCTGCTTTTTTTGTTGGTCTCTGGGTTCTTCTTGTTGATCATACGAACCAAGTCAAAAAATATCTGAAACATAATTATAGTAGAGTAAAACCCTCATGATCACCCCTATATTAAAACGATTATTGCACTTTCTCATTTTTAAATTTTTACCGATTTTTACAATATTCCACCTGAAAATAAAGATCAACCCACTATAAAGACCACATTTAGCCAATCCTAATGTTGATCACTAAATATCGGGTTTTGACTGTAATTATTAGTAGTTAATCCCATTTCTCAGAGTCTTAAAAGTATTATACAATTATTTACTTATTAGCTGGGAAATATGCTGTGATATTGACCTAAACAATCGTTATTGACCGAGGCGATAGCCGAGGTCAATTATGATTTTTGCGGTCAATATCAACAGCATATTTCCCAGCTAATAAGTAAATAACTGTTTTATTACATGAACTATAAATAGTTATATATGTAATAAACTATATTACATGAACTATAAATAATATAAAAGATGGAAACTTTCGGATTCTATTTATAGACAGGTCAATATCAGCGAAAGCGGGTCAATATCTAGATTTATTGACTCGGTTATTTTGGGGGTGTGACCAATCGTGTTGCGTCTATTTATAGTTCATGTAATAATCTAACTTATTCACTCTTCAATGTGCCTTTTAACAAATGGGCAAAAACTGGGTGACCAGTGTAATCCAGATCAGTCATCACATTTGTGCCGTCTTATCTGGCTCTACAATGTTAATTTTAAGGTCAGAAATAAAATAATGAATCTGAAAGCAACTAGTGTAGATCCTGATCAGGTTACAGGTATGTGCAGACTGATCTAGATCTAGACTGGTCACCCATGGAATGATCCAAAACCAATGGAGTAAAAGGTAAAAAGTTACTATCACTCAAAGCAATACAGCAAACTGTACAAACTGTAGACCACCTTGCAGGCATCTAGGGAGCATAGATATCTTCAATATGGAAGCTGTGCCAGTCACATTCGTGAGTTTAAATTTCAAGATATCATGAAAAATAAAAGCCAGATGATAATTAGATTTCAAGATATTATGAAAAATAAAAGCCAGATGATAAGTTGCAAAAACTGATAAACACTACCCCAGTCTTCTAGTGTGATAACATTGTGTTCACCTATTAGCATTCTTTACCTAGTTCTTCATTTCAAAACAACCCAGTTTCAAACATATTCAAGATATAATTAAAACAAAAAGGTTTTGATGCCATGACAAAACATCCTGATTTTTATGAAACTAGTATAAATACTGAAAATAAAGTATCTGTCAATGATTGACTGATAGACGACAGTAAACTAACAACCATGACTACTCAGCTTGACTGATAAACGACAGTAAACTAACAACTATAACTGCTCAGCTTAAGCCTTTTGGTCAGGTGAGCTAATTCTCAAAACTTTCATTTGATTTTTAGTTTATTTTAAACTAAGTGTAGTTTAAACTTATTTATTTTACACCTATTGTGAACCAGATATTCCAACTTATATTAATCATGCTCGATGACTGCTTTTTTGTTGAAACCAGTACTCACTCAGATTATGAATTAAAGAAACTGCAGAAAAATCTCATCCATGTTGGGATTTGAACCTACAATCTCTGGATCTGTAGTCCAACAATCTACCCCTATACCATTGTTACTCCATAGACCACTGTTCTTCCATATTAATTTTACAAGCCAGTACTATTCATAGCCAACAAAAATATTTGTTCTTGAGTTGTTTAACCTTTGCTAAATTTCCTGAAATATTACCTCATTGACATTAATTTTTGCCTTTGCTGAAGTCTCTAGAAAGCCACACATGTCACTGTTAAAACTTCTAGCCAGATTTGCACCTTGGTCCTTGCCAACAACTCGCTCATCTTCAAGGTCACATTTGTTCCCAACCAGGATCATCGGCACCTGAAGAACAAACATGATAAAACCAGTAAAACAAACTCTTTACATTTTTTATTTTGGGCAACCTGATTTTCTAAGACAACTGTGAGGCTATTCCTGAAATGCATATTTCACCTATTATACCAAACTTTAAAATTCCGACAATGACTGTTAAGATTTGCCCATGTACATGTAGTAAATTTTAGTACTTTGGCAATGAACAACCATTATTTACGTATGATCATTTTATAATGAATTAGTTTTTTTTATAAGCATTTCAACTTCTGTAAAACTTATTATAAAGACACCCCTATATTACGACCAACCTGATAATAAAACCACTATTTCAATCTCTTTCACCTGTTTTGCACTACATGTATTTCCAACCACAGAATTAAGACAACCCCACTATTCAGACCTCTTTTGTCAAGTCCCAAGGTGGTCTTATAAGGGGGTTTCCATTTGTATATTTCAGCAAAATGCATAATATTTAATGTCGTCTGCTCAACTTTATGATGTTATTTGAAAAAAAAATTCCCAAAGACACTTTTTTGAATGACGCAGCTCATATATCAGTTGGTGCAATCACCCTCATAAAATATCCTCTCACATCTAAATTTCTGCAATGTTGAATATAAAAGATAAATCACAAGATTCTACCAGATTGCTTTCTTAATGCTAAAAAAACTTTTTCCATCATCTGCATAAGGAACTTTCTCTCAACATAGTGAATATCAGTCAGATTGCTGTGGATAGTCTTCGAGAATACAGTGAAACACCCACTTTATAGACCACAATATGGACTGGGAAAAGTGGTCTGAATAGTGGAATGGTCTTTATATAAGGAAATAATACTAGATGGGTGTTCAGTTGAACACTTGTGTCGCCCTCTGGTGCTGACGGAATAAAAATGCAAGTACTAAAAGGGGCATAACTCCATCAAATGTGACCTTGACCTTAAGAAAATAGTATCGTCACCAGCGTATTGTCATAGGGAATATAATTTGAAAGTTTGATGAAGAAATATTAATAAATGGCAAAGTTATAGCCAACGTTAAGTTTTCATATAAAGGGGAATAACTCCATCAAGAGTGACCTTGACCTAAAGAATGTGGTATTATCAGGAACGTGTTGTGAAAAGGAATATAATTTGAAAGTTTGATGAAGAAATATTAATAAATGGCAAACTTATAGCCAATGTTAAGTTTTCATAAAAAGGGAAATAACTCCATCAAATGTGACCTTGACCTAAAGAATGTGGTATCATCACGAGCGTGTTGTCATAAGGAATATAATTTGAAAGTTTGATGTAAAATTATTAAGAAATGACAAAATTATAGCCAACGTTAAGTTTTCGTGTAAAAATCCAAGTACAAAAAGGGGCATAACTCCATCAAATGTGACCATTACCTTGAGAATTTGGCATCATCTCGAGCGTGTTGTCATAAGCAAAATAATTTGCAAGTTTGATAAAGAAATATTAAGAAATGGCAAAGTTATAGCCAACGTTAAGTTTTCGTGACAGACCGACGGACGGACAAAGCGGTCCCTATGTATTGCCATTTCTTCGAAAGGGCGACACAAAAATGCAAAACTGTAAAATGAGACATTGGAATAGTGGTCTTACTAGCCATGTGGTCCTAATTTCAGGGTGGTCTAAATGAGGGGTTTTACTGTATTTATTAACGGACAAAACTGTATTAAAAGACTATAAGTATCTTGCATGAGTGTGAGGTGAAGATGGAAAAATCTGTCACCTAGGGGGAACTGTTTTGCGGGAACGAGGCTCTGCCGAGTTCCCGCCAAAACAGTTCACCCGAGGTGACAGATTTTTCTATCTTTACCGAACGTCCCATGCAAGATACGTTTTCTTGCATACCTTTTACTGTTCATAATATTTGCGTACATGTTTTCAAACTAAATTTTGTTTCCTTACGCTTAAATATTGACATTAACGTAAATCTTATTTTCTAAATTACGTCACTAACTTGGATAAATTACGTCAGATATTTGAAGACGTGACATCACTCGTGTAGCACGCGAACGTTATCTTTTCCCTAGGGAAAAGATAAGATTTTCTTTCCCCGGTAAAACACGCGGAAATACTTATCCGGTATGCAAGACTACTCAAGGAAAAACCCTTTGGTCATTGATGGCTGGTGTCTTTGTGAACAGGTGACTTTGTTCTTTTAGTCAGTCTGTATGACCTATAAAATTTACTCTCAATCCACAGGTGGTCTTTGTTTAAAGGTGCTCTTTAGCATAATGTTGGTCTGTATTTCGAGTATGAGACAAAGTTATTAAAATATGTCATTAAGTGCATGCAAAATGACACAGTGTGAAATTATCCAATACAGGGCTTGGATTATGTTTGTTTTAATTCAATCCAAATTTATAAACTACCAACAAGCATATCTTATTCATATTTTTAATAGGCAAATATTATTAAACAGGTTACAGAAAATAAGAATATAAATCATTTACACTTCATTCTAAAATTGCTTAACAGAAACTGTCATAAAAAAGAAATGCATCTCCGAAATATTGGTCAATTTCCGGAATATTGTTCAACAAATGCAGCTCAGGTCACATCAGTAATCAAACTCTCTAGCTTATAAGTAACCCTTTACTTCCTATATTTGCATTTTATTGCATGTGCGAACAGTGTAGATCTCGATCTGCTGGCAAACAATATCTTCTGATCAGAATCTACCCTGTTCACTTTTTTATTTTTTTAGGTTATTTCTGGCCAAAAAGGTAACTATGCAGATTCTAATCAGATGCCGTGGATGTGTGGGCTGATCTGGATCTACACTGTTTCCAAATGTAATTAAAAGTGTATAGATGGAGTAAAGGGTTTACTTTCAAGCAGTGTGTTGGAATGTTCATTCATTTGATATAACTGATAAGTGGTACACTCAAACTTAAATAGATGAACAGTTTATATTTTTTAAAATAAGTCTAGCTCGATTGTTTGTTACGAGTTTTTTGCAGTATATAGTGATCATAAAACATGTTACTTGCTACATTCAACAGAAATATTTATAACACCATTGCTAGCAACATTAATTTTCGTGTATGACTCACAAATGTGACCTAGCCACATCAAATTCTGCAAAAAATACAGGAAAGCAAAGTAATAATTATTGCACTTAAAAGCAATGAAATGAACAAATCTAACTATACAAACATCCCCTCCAATGCCCATATTATCCTTCCACTGCAACAGACGTGACAATGTGACTGGCCAATAACCTTTTACTCCTTATATATGACTTTATGGCAAAGGCAAAACAGCATAGATCCAGATCAGCTGACACATCCATGTTATTTGATCAGGATCTAAATTGTTCACTTTTTGGTCAGAAATAACCTAAAAATCAAAAAGCGAACAGTGTCGATCCTGATCAGTCTGCACTAATGTGCCAGCTGATCTGGATCTACACTGTTCGCACATGTTATAACAAAGCTTATATATGCAGGAAATCGGATTCCAAAACAGAAGGGGATTAATTTTATTTCAGTGGAACTTTGGACAATGCGAACCTTTATTCTGTTTAATGTTTTTTTATTCCAGCTCATTGCCTACTAAGGTAAGGGGCAACACAAGACCTTATTGCCTCTGATTCATACTATTTGCAATATATACACTAACACCCAACTAAAATTTGTAACTATTTTACATTTAATGTTAGAAAAGAGCATTATGATTTTTATCAACTGAAATTTAATTCTGATTAGTATACAATTTAAAATTCTATATTTTCAAGATGTCATAACCCAGATTCAAACTTTTTTTCTTAATGTCAGTGAAACATTTCACTTAAAGAAATACATGACGAATTCCCTTCCTTAACCGACACTGACCTATTCAGCATGTCTGATCAGGATCTGCACTGTTAAAATATAACCTATTGATTAAAAAAAAGAACAGTGCAGATCCTGATCAGACAGCATGGATGTGCCAGTTGAGCTGGATCTATATTGGTTGAAGGTTTTAACAGTGACTATTTTGGTGTACTTAACAACAGCAGAACTAAATATCATAAAACTGCCTGCAGACCAGTCTCAAATCTCAATTATCTAACTGACGTGAAATTGAGACCATCCACCAAACTCTAATTTGAGTTTGAGTAATTTTTACGATCTCAGCTGAAAATTAGTAGCTTTTCCAAATGAATCAAAGTTGAATAGAACAATTTATTGCCCTTATACTTGTGTTTTATTCAGAAGGAAAAATTGACATAAATATTCCTTTAACATAAACTCACATATTTAGTGACCGTTTTCTTAACCCATTAGTCCATTATAAACGTTTTATTGCACGTCCAAACAGTAAATAGGAACCAGATCAGCTAGCACATCCATGCCATCTGATCAGGATCTACATTGTTCGCTTTATGATCAGAAGTGACTAAATAAATCAAAAAGTGAACAGTTTAGATCCTGATCTAACAACAGCATGGATATGCCAGCCAATCTGGACCTACACTCTTCACCAATGCCAAAGAACATGTAACTATGAAGTAAAGGGTTAACAGAGTGAACTCTGCAATTCATCCCTTTGTGCAACTTAACCCTTTCCTCCATATAAACACATTTTTATGCATGTGCGACAAGTGTAAATCCAGATCAACTGGCATATCTGTGCTGTCTGATCAGGATCTGCACTTGTCTCATTTTGGTCAGGAATAATCTAACGAATAAAAAGCGAACAATGCAGATCCTGATCAGACGGCACGGATGTGCCGGCTGATCTGGATCTACACTGTTCGCCCACGCAATAAAGGTGTGTCTATGGAGGAAAGGGTTGAGGAATAACCCAAGTTAGAGGAAGAAAGTCTTAAAATCTTAAAATACTGGAGAGAGTATAATTTCTAAATCTCTTCAATATTTTGTGGAGAAATGTGATAAAAATCTTGAGTTTTAGTCTCAAATATGAAACTGCAATGACATATTATACATGTACAAAGCGAGTATAAAAATAAGTTAGGATGTATCTAATGTATGAACTAACACTAACTTTCAGCATATGTACTGGCATAATTTTTAATTCACCTTTTAAAAAACATCATATTAAGTAGAGATTTTTACATGAGCCTGGCCTCAAAATTATAAATAATATTGTAGGCCAGTCTAAGATAACAAAACTGGGACCAAGATCATAAAACTAAGGTCAAAGAATTGAGTAACTGGAGCTTGGCATAAATAAATTAAAACTAGGATTCAGTGCATGCTTTGTATCTCAAGCTTTTTGTGTCCAAGATCATGAAACTACAGATGATTGGTTTGAATGCAGCTCCAGTATCTAATTCCTAACAGCTGATTGGCTAAAACTGAGCTTAAGTCTCTAATCCTAAATAGATGATTGGTTGGAACTGAGCTCCAGCCTCCATTCCTTTACAGCTAATTGTTTGAAACTGCACTGCAACCTCTAGCTGGTTGGTGTAAATTGAGCTTATGTCTTCAAACTGACCAATTAGCTGCTATAGAATGAAGACTGATTTTGAGCCCTGAATGGTCAAAACTGAGCACAGTAATAAAACTGACCAATGACAAGATTTAGTTCAGATGCAGGTCGCTAGCCTTAGTGTTATAACATCGGAAATAAACTGATTGCTGAAATTACACAATTTAAATTTTTTTCATTCATTCAAGTCAAGAAAAAGTTTTAAGACACTTTTTAAATACACAAAAAAAAACCAAGTAAAATACAACTTTTGGCACACACATAATTTCTAACAAAAAGATTATCCCATTGTTTTTCCTACGCTACTTTATACATTATTCTGCCGATGTTCGAATTTGATTTTCTAAGTGCAAATATATGGATTATACCGAAAGTACAAAAAGCGTTGACATGCACTCATAAATACAAGAATAGAAGGATCATTTTAAAGAGAACACCACGTCGTTTGAAAATTTAGGCGAAGTCGTTTGAAAATTTAGGCGAAGACGTTTGAAAATTTATATTAAAAGTATTGAACTTTAAAAAAATTAATAAAAGATGACTAAAACTCTTAAAACCGCTGCAAAAACCCCTGTAACCAATAAATTAAGAAAATGCATAAATACAGATCAAAGGTATTAAAAAAAGAACTGTATTAAAGTAAATACATTTTTAATCTTCATTCTAATAAATTGTGCACAATTTCAATTTAGGCTAACTATTTTATCAAACTAATTGAAATCTGATGCAATAGAACAGAATTTTAAGACCTATACAACATCAAGCACTAATTCTGGGTGTTACAAAAATTTAAAATTCTTCACTTTCTTTTTTTTAAACCAGTGTAAAATATCATCCTAACAAGAACAATTTATACTGTTTTTGTTGACAGACAAATACAGTTTAAAGTATTTTTCACAAAAATCAAATTTAAAACTAAAACAACTTTATTTACCAACATAAAAGTCCAATGTCAAAAATGTCAGTAAATAAAACTAATGTTGTTTTTTTAAAAAACACTGCTCATTTTTCTACCATGTTGTATAACAGCATATTAATGGGTATGAAAAGCAGCAGTCTAAAAATAACTCCGTTCAATGGAAATCCTCGTAACTGATTAAATATTGCTGGAAATCCTTCTTCCAATTGTCCTTACTGATTGGCCCCTGAAATATATAAAATACAAGAATCATGTTAACACAGTTTGACAAATGTCGCTGATCTCTCTCCGTACTGGTCTATGAGTGGGACTTCAATTTGATATGAAACTCACCTATGGAAAACAAATAATTATGAAAACAGGGAAGGGAACACTGGCATAAAGGACGATAACTAGTATTTTGGTGTCGCTTAAAGTTGCATTTAAAAGGAACGCAAGTTTTGCTGTTTAATTTAGTAGGTGAATGGCTTTATTTTGAATCAATGGGACCCTCTACAAGTGCATTTTTAAAACTTCATAATGACTACAACTCCTGCAACTGATAAAACAACGCAACTTTGTAAATAATGTTCTTTCATGACAACTAATGAAAATTATTAACTGACCAATTTAATTGTCTGAATTATTTAAGTGCAAATCAAAACATAAACCCTTTATTCCACACATACAGGTTTTATCACATGTGTGACCAGTTTAGATCCATACCAGCTGGCCCATCCGCACCATCTGATCTGGATCTACACTGGTTGTCCATGGTATTAAAGCCTTGTCTCATTTAAAAGGTTAAAAGTAAAAGTCAATACCGCAAATTTAGCAGTGTATGAATCAAGACTGTTCTAGTAAAAACTAGAATGTGTCCTCAGACACTGATGCCCCCACTGCTGCAACATTTGGAATAACCAAGGGCCATAACTCTGGTAAAAAAGATTGCAGGAAAAAAATCCTTTCTTTTAATACTATCATCTACACATCCTGCTTCATCTGCTGTACAAGTTTAAAAGAAATCCGCTTGAAAGTTTAGGAGGAGTTGATGCCACAAGATTAAAGGGATGTATGTGTGGACGGACAGACGTACATATGGATGGATTATTGCAACTTTATATGCCTCCAACTCTTGTAAAAAAAATCACAAGAGTTCAAAATTATTTACCACAATTGAGACTAGATCTTCTTATAGCATGACACAACAGCAGTCAGATGAGCTGGAACCTCCAGTCTTCTTTTTGTTCCCTGGATCTTTCTTATTTATCATTCGTACCAGATCATTAAATATCTGAAATGAATTCATATTCATACAAGATTACTTCAAACATTTTTCTTCAATACACATAATTGTAAATGTCATTCAATTTCTTTACCACACAGTTTCACATTCCACCACTGAATACTATTAAAAAGCAATGTCCAATAAATTGATTTTATGGATTAAACTAGAAATGTGTCCATAGGACACGGATGCCCCCGCTTTGCATCGTTTTCAGATACTGTAGTGCAATGATGGGAATAATAGCATTTCAAAGACAGTGATGTTCGAGTAATTATAATAATATGCATAAACTTGATGATCAAGTAAATTATTTGTATTTGTGGCACTGTTGTCATTTCATTACGGAAATGTCTGTGAAGAAGTTGGTGGTAATGCAATGCAATGTCATAGTGAACATTTGTGCCAAGTTATTTTGAAATCCCTTCATTCATAAAGAAGTTATAGCCCGAACAAGTAAATTCAAGTTTTGCCTTGGACTTACAGGCATGGGTAATGTACGCAACACACCGCCTTGTCATGGTAAACATTTGTGCCAAGTTATTTTGAAAACCCTCCATTCAAAACAAAGTTATAACCCGGACAAGAAAATTCTATTTTTAGTAACAGTGACCCTGACCTTGGACCTACAGGCATGGACATGGTACACAACTCACCACCTTGTTTGGTGAACATTTCTGCCAAGTTATTTTGAAATTACTATATTCCTAATGTAGTTACAACCCTGACAAGAAAATTCTATTTTAGTAACAGTGACCTTGACCTTGGACCTAGGCATGGGCATGGTACAGGACACACCATCTTGTCATGATGAACATTTGTGTCAAGTTATTTTGAAATCAATCTATTCCTAACAAAGTTACAGCCCGGACAAGAGAATTCTATTTTTAGTAACAGTGACCTTTACCTACAGGCATGGGCATGGTACAGGATACACCGCCCTGTCATGGTGAACATTTGAGTCAAGTTATTTTGAAATCCCTCCATTTATAATGAAGTTACAGCCCGGACAAGAAAATTCTATTTTTAGTAACAGAGACCTTGACCTTGGACCTTCAGGCTTGGGTACTGTACGGACACACTGCCTTGTCATAGTGAACATTTGTGCAAAGTTTTTTTGAAATCCCTCCATTCATAACAAAGTAACAGCCCGGACAAGAGAATTCTACTTTTAGTAACAGTGACCTTGACCTTTGACCTACAGGCATGGGCATGGTACACGACACATCGCCCTGTCGTGGTGAACATTTGTGCCAAGTTATTTTGAAATTCCTCCATTCATAACAAAGTAACAGCCCAGACAAGAAAATTCTATTTTTAGTAACAGTGACCTTGACCTTCGACCTAAAGGCTTGGGCATGTACGTGACATACCGTCTTGATATGTTGAACAATTTTACCAAGTTATTTAAAAATCCAATAAGAAATAACAAAGTTACAGAGAGGACAAGATTTTGCAAGAAAATTCTATTTTTAGTAACAGTGACCTTGACCTTGGACCTACAGGCATGGGTATTGTCACGACATACTGCCTTGTTATGGTGAACATTTGTGCCAAGTTATTTTGAAATCCCTCCATTCCAAACGAAGTTAAGGGCAAAGTGTATATTTTTCTTAACACAAAATGTAAGTGAAAAGGGGGCATAATTTGAAAAATATTGGAAGCAGGGTTATGGGTCTTGTTGGTTATGATGTAGATTTTGATGGTGAAAATATATTTCAAGTTTCAAGGCAGTATCTCAAGTAGTTTTAAAGTTATGGGCAAAATGCATATTTTGCTTAACACAAAATATAAGAAACAAGATATATTCCTATTAAAACTAATGTAAATGGAAGTATCAAAGGGCCATAACTTCTGAACGGAACATGTAAGAGCAAAACCCCACCTTTATGCACAACAACATATCAGGCCAAGCATTGTGGTAAAGTTTCATCAAATTCCCAGCAGAGGTGTAGGAGGAGTTGCGTTCAAGATATATTCCTATTAAAACTAATGTAAATGGAATTTTCAAAGGGCCATAACTTCTGAACGGAACATGTAAGAGCGAAACCCCACCTTTATGCACATTAACATATCAGGCCAAGCATTGTGGTAAAGTTTCATTAAATTCCCACCTGTAGTGTAGGAGGAGTTGCGTTCACGAGATATACTCCTATTAAAAGTAATGTAAATGGAAGTATCAAAGGGCCATAACTTCTGAAAGGAACATGTAAGAGCCAAACCCCACCTTTATGCACAACAACATATCAGGCCAAGTATTGTGGTAAAGTTTCATTAAATTCCCACCAGTAGTGTGGGAGGAGTTGCGTTCACGAGATATACTCCTATTAAAACTAATGTAAATGGAAGTATCAAAGGGCCATAACTTCTGAACGGAACATGTAAGAGCGAAACCCCACCTTTATGCACAACAACATATCAGGCCAAGTATTGTGGTAAAGTTTCATTAAATTCCCACCAGTAGTGTAGGAGGAGTTGCGTTCACGAGAATATCGGACGGACGGACGGACAGGAGCAACTCTTAATGCCCGTTGCCATTTCATGGCGGGGGCATAAAAAAAATGCAGCCTAAGCAAAAATTCGCTAATCTGCTTTGTCAAGGAAAACATTTTGCAAACAAGGTTAACAAAGTCTGCTTAAAATATATCAGAGTACCAGAACTGACAAACAATATGCTAGGAAATGGAGCTAAGTCTCAAGGTTTCACCATAAAACTAGTCTCAGCGGAGATCAAGAACAAGAGGTTAGAGAGGGTGCCCAATTGAGAATGAATGATTCATTGATACAGAATGATCAACATTCTGTTACATATTTTTAATTAAGATAATGGCAGTTTGAGGAAATCCCCAAGCAGAACCTAGCTACATCTTTTCTAATATACTGCATTCTGGGTGATTGTAATCATATTTCTTCTCTGATAATTTAGAGGGGTGTGCACAGGGTGTGCCCCCATCTAAATCTGAATCTGAGTCTTAAATCTCTATCCTCCCAATGGTTGACACTTCCCTGATGTCAATCAATCAGATTCCTGAGATATAAGATTGGTTTCCAATCAAATTTGTCTAACCATAAAATCTCAAGAATAGAAGACATTGACTACATCTAGATTAACCCTTTCCTCCACATATACACATTTTTTCGCATGTACGACCAGTATAGATCCAGATCAGTCGGCACATTCGTGCCATCTGATCAGGAACTGCACTGGTCGCATTTTGGCCAGAAATAATCTAACAAATCAAACAGCAAACAGTGCAGATCCTGATCAGACGGCACAGATATGCCAGCTGATCTGGATCTACACTGTTCTCCCATGCACTAAAGGTGTATTTATGGAGGAAAGTTCCAATACAATTGTTAACACAAGAATTACATTACCTCATTCACATTTATTTTGGCTTTTGCTGAAGTTTCCAAGAATGCACTGCCCCATTGATGTGCAAGACCTTGACCTTGATCCTTACCGACGACCCTCTCATCTTCAAGGTCACACTTATTGCCAACTAGTATCATAGGTACCTGTAAAAATGCTGCACGCTATAACAAGACTATTATCAAAGAGGCCCTATAGTGAAACATTTTATTTAGCAATCTGATTAAATTTGGATTTAACTTAAATACCACGTTTAAATGTTAAAGTGAAAAACCTGTAATAAATATGCCCGATTCCACACTCTCGAATTTTGTAAACAAATATTATCATAAAACTAAATTATTTGTTGAGTGTTGCTCAGTCAACCAGGTAACATAAGAACTAATTATATATTTATTATTCACGCTAGTAACTGGAATGACCCTTTTCTTCATATACACACCACTGTAACAGTGTAGATCCAGATCAGCCAGCGTTTGTGCCGTCTGATTATAATATGTACTGTTCGCTTCTTTTTTGGTTTTAGTAGGTTATACTCAGATCAAAAACTGAACAGTGCAGATCCTGATCAGAAGGCACAAATGTGCCAGCTGATCCGGATCTACATTGGTAACACATGCAATGCAATAAGTAACGGGTTAAACTGAGATATCAAATGGATTCTATTCAAAACACACCAAAGAAGGAAAAACACAACACATATTTTAAAAACGTCCAAAATTGATCAGGAAAATAAGGCAAAAGCCAAACCAAGGAAATCTAGAGGCTGATACTCTAACCAAACAGCAATACAGAGGTTAGCAGATAATGTTAGAAGAAGCACTTCATAGGTTACATAATTAAAGGTTATACCAATAATTATTATTAGTTCAACCATTTTTACATACTAAAAATAAAATTAAATAATAAAGAAACAACGAACTGGTTCACCTATTGAAAAGTAACTGACAAGATGCAATCTCTACTGATCAAAAGTAACAATATACAGTATGAACGTGGGGCTTATTTTTATCTGGGAGATGACCCTTTGACTCTTGAAGTGCAAAAAAAACCCTTATTTTGACATGATCATTTTAGATGAATCATTTTTTTAGTTAAAATATTTTTACTAATAATTAGCAGATCCCCCACCCCACAAAAAAATTATTGAAATGGCTTAAGATTTAGCAACAAGTGGAACCCTTGATTCAACATTTAAAATACAGTTTAAAAGCCAACATGGTTAAATACTAGTTGTATGTATTTACACGCTGACCCATAGGCGGATCCAGGGGGGGGCGGACCCGGCGTACGCCCCCCCCTAAAATTGCCAAAGCAAAGTTTTTTTCTCTTTAGTGAAATATGATATATAGAAATATATATATAAATGTCAAAAAAATTTCGCACGCTACGCGTGCAATAAGTCTCAAGACTAGGAGTACACTAATACAATGACATAACGAACAATTCACAAACAATTCCTTCTCATTTTTTGTAAGATTTTAACATGATCCAACGGCGTTTAAAATTATATGATATATTTAGATACTTTACAAAACGTTGTGATCTAATCTACAATCTACTGAAATTGATTCGACCTTCAAACTTTGCGTTCCAACTTTTTCCTTTGAATTTTCCGTATTTTATTCTATCTTTGGATTGATTAGAATTGTCAACAACAATGGACGTAAAATACGTTTCTGTATTTTAAATATTTCCGCTTTCACTTACTTCCATTTATATTTTTCCTTTGAGTAAAGTGAGTCAACAAACATGGATGCACCAAGTGGGAAACACGCAAACATTCAAAATATATACTGTGCAAAAGATCTTATTTTTGTCTCCGTTTGATTCATACCTTAAGCACACAGTAGATTAGTCTCAATAATTCGACTGCAAGCACAGACCCATTATCATACGGGCGTTTTCATTGTCTGTCCTTTACGTCTCAAGCAGTTACTATCAAAACTGTGGTGGAAATCGACCCGATTTAAATTCTTTTTTTTTCACTCCCACATGAAAATTTTATCACTGGTATGTCAAATATCGTTATAAAACACAAATAATTATAAAAGTAACAATAAAATTAACGAATAATCCACAAAATAACTTGTTAAACCTACCACAGCATATGCCTTTTATACGGTGAAAATTGTCGATAAACGCGAGTCAGATAAACTTTATGCGGTGTAATCTACATGGGTGGAGGTTTAAAACAATTTTGCATAAAAAACGAAAACGTTACTTATAAAGGATTACATATATTGATTCTACTTGAATGTGGCTTCTCAGGTATGTAATTTTGTTAAATCAATATGGTTTAAGATGCTTTATGAAGCTGGCAAAATATTGAAAAGTTGCGATTCATTTTCCGATCGGCGGCATATAGAAATAGAAGGAAAATTTTCCGCATTGATTTGAATAGTAACTGGGTTGTGCGCGAAGAGCGACCATCGTATATAGAAAAGCTCTCGTGCGCACAAATAATTGGGCTAACAGTAGATTAGAGCTCTCGTACATTGTATTGTATACCCTGGGAAAGTATATTTGAGGTTCTGGAAATGTGCATGAATCCCTTAGAAATGACTAAAACACAGGAGCTTCAGGGGGCTTCCGGCCCCCTGGACCCCTGGCCATGGCTTTGCCCTGGACCCACCAGGGGGCCCTTACGGCCCCCTGGACCCCCAGTCGGTTTATTTATTTTCCGCCCCCCCTAACTACAAATCCTGGATCCGCCTATGTGACCAGTATCAGTTTAAGTGATACCCTGTCCTTTACCAAACCAATTTCCAAGATGACTTAAAAGCCTTAGTGGTTCACAGATCAGGGTGAAAGAAAAAAGCTTCAATGAAAGCTGTTTGATTATTTCTAAAAAAATTATTAAAATAATTTATCCAAAGTCAATGCAAATTAAAATTTTTCATGTTCAAACAATCTTTGGAACCTAATTCACTTTTGTGCTGATAATTAAACTGCCTTTTTCTTTAAAAAGAGTTTTGGGGACAGAGTGGGGTTTAAACAGAGGGATAACCTCACACTTACAACCGCTATTTAAATGGAAAAGTTACAAATAAAACAAATGATTACCAACATTTTTATTAGTTATTTTTAATTCAATGCAGAACTATGATGGATGCTGTGTTATTTTTGTAAGGTGATATGATGTTCTACTTTCTATTTTTAGACAAAAAATGCACAATCTATTTTTAGATGAAAAATGCACAATCTATTTTTAGAGTAAATATGCACAATCAACAACATGGTCACTTATGTTTATTAAAGGTGTGCTACATAAAGAACTGGAAACATCAAGTAATGTCTATGTGTAACAGGCTTAAAGACAAACTCAAATGTGCTATGTGACAACATAAAATGTATTCACCTGTTTTAAGAGTCCATTGTCGTGTAACTGTTGCAAGTTAACCTTCATAATAATTCCTCCGAAAATGACGAAATTCTTCGAAAAGCTTTCCCGGGAATTACAAATAACCGTAGCACTCGACTTTATGTTCATTATTGTGTCTGAGAACACTAGCAGGTTTAAAAGTTAAAATATTTCAAATATAAAAGTTGACAATGAAAATGGACATGGATGGCTAATGAATGAATAAAATAACAATAAGCCTGAATGAGGTACAAGTAGCCATCGCTAATTCAAACTTAATGAATTGGTGTAAACTGAATAAAATTTAGTCTCTTAAAGGGAAGATAATTTCAGAACATTGGGGGTGTATGCTAGTTATTGTACAATTAATGCAGAGGATTTGTTTAAAAATTCAAGTGATAAATTGGGTCTGCTAAACATTATCAATGAAAAATGTTTGAAACTTGGCTTGGACAAAAAAGATGCCTAATTTCTCAGCAAACTCATATTTTGTGTAACATGAATGTGTTGACGCAAACAGTGCAAAAACCAAATTCTGCTTAAAAAGTTGCTCTGAAACTATTGAACTTGAGTTCTTGGGGCCCTAAGTATACAATCAGAGTTATGTGGTATAGCTACTTTGACGCTTAAGGATAATATAAATTTCTTTGTTTTCTTTTTATTAAAGGGACATAGATTTGAGAAAAAGTTCAGAATTATAGACATGCATGCATTGATTAAAGGTGCAAAGGCTCTTTTATGTAAAAAGTAAATCACTATCCAATTATTTACAATCCTTGAAAATGTGGTAACTAACCGGCCAATGAAAAGACAAACATTCTATACCATTATGCTTATTCATGAATCAAAATTTAATTTTGAACATACATCCT
Source organism: Corbicula japonica (assembly GCA_038501625.1). Taxonomy (NCBI): domain Eukaryota; kingdom Metazoa; phylum Mollusca; class Bivalvia; order Venerida; family Cyrenidae; genus Corbicula; species Corbicula japonica. The sequence continues at coordinate 2,091,418 of JAZAYU010000014.1, forward strand.
CAGAACTTTCAAAGGAAATTATACAACTTCGTGAAGATTATTTCTGTACACTTCTAAATTAATTTTAACTCTTATATGGCATGTTTAACCCTTTTCCTCCTTAGGAACAATGTAGATCCAGATCAGCCAGCATGACTGTGCAATCTTATCAGTATAAACACTGTTCTCTTTTTTCTTTATTAGGTGATTTCTGACCAAGATGCAACCAGTGCAGACCCTAATCATACAGCATTGATGTGCCAGCTGATCTGGATCTACACTGGTCACACAGGATGTTTTTCTTCGGTAAGCTTTAAAAGAATCAATGATTTCAAAATGTTGCTTTTTTATATTTAGGAATATAAATGATTTACTCCATTAGATATGACTGGTTTCACAGGGGTGCCCAGTGTCAATCAAGATCAGCCTTTATAACCATGCCGTCTGGTCGGAAGCAACACTGTTTGGTTTGAGATCCAATAGGTTATTTCTGACCATAAAGTGAAAAGTGTAGACCCAGATCAAACTACATGGGTTTCCCAGCTGATCTGGATCTTCTATAGCCACCTATGTAATAACTGAGGCATATCCATGGAGTAAAGGATTTAACCCTTTCCTCCATAGATACACCTTTACTGCTTGGGCAAATAGTGTAGATCCAGATCTGCCGGCACATCCATGATGTCTGATCAGGATCTAAATTGTTCGCTTTTTGATTCATTAGGTTATTTCTGACCAAAATACCACCAGTACAGATCCTTATCAGATGGCATGGATGTGCCAGCTGATCTGGATCTACACTGGTTGCACATGCATAAAAATGCATATATATGGAGAAATGGGTTGAACAGCTGTCAGTTTGTTTCTTACTTCTGACAATGGCAGATACAATAGGGCTCTTAAATGATAACACTCCTGCCAACATCAATTTGCATTTTGATGTTGCTTAATTAAAGTCCCTTAAACTTGTCCAAGACAGAGTTAAATTATGCAGCAAGGTATATATGGTGTTTGAAGCGTTAGAGATCTATGCACTTTGTTGGTCTGAGACAATCATGGTCCAGGCCATAAAAGCCAAGTGAGATCGAAAATTCAAAATGGGGATGCATACACTGAAAGGCGAAAAGTATAAAATGCTGGACAGGTGAAACTAAGATAACATGCTTAGTGGTGAGGCAATAAATGGTAAAATGAAAATGTCAAAGCCATTCCTGGGCCCAAGTTTATAAAACTCAGATTGGAGACCTGTCTCAGATCTCAGCCATTTCTGATTGGTCCAAATTCAGCAGTCACAAAACTGACTAATGGAAAGACTAAGATCTGAGATTGGTTTCTTTACTCAGTTTACAATCTTGGAAGCCATATTTTATGTAAAGAAACAACATACTTCTTTGACTGACCAATGTATAAAAGGGTGGTAAGAAAACTATAACCCCCATACACCAAAATCGCCATTGATGAATTTAAACACCAAAATTGTTTCATGTGAATTAATTGTAACATTGGAGGAGAATGGATAGTGAAAAAGAAGTAACATTTTATATCAAATATCTTATGACGTACAATTGATAAAACATTTCTTATTGCTAAAATCCTTAACTTTTGGTTATCAGCCCATTTTCTAAACATTCTCCTTCAAAATACTTGGTAAGCTTTATTTGTCACATGATGTACCTCCAGCAGACTCGATATTCTGTGTAAACTGGTTCACAAGTTAGATTCTTGAACCATAAGATCTGGGCTGAAGGTTATAGAACTGAGATTGGAAACCAGTCTCAAATCTCAAGGATCTGATTGGCTGAAATGGTGACTGGTCGCCATTTCAGCCAATCAGATGCTTGAGATTTGAGACTGGTTTCCATGCTCAGCTTTATAGCCTTGGCACCTGGAGGAAAATACCTCGAACTTCTGCTGTCAAACAAAGCTTAGCTTAAACCTCAAGAGATACACTGCAGAGATAGTATTAACTGTATTAAAGAGTACACATTACGAAAAAATGCCATATGTTCTGTTAAGACCGAGTATGATATAACCAAAATAGCTACCCAACATGAAACATTTGCATACCTCATCTGTGTCTTTGACACGTAAAATTTGTTCCCGCAGATCTTGCAAGTCGTTGAATGTGGACTGTGCTGTTATTGAATATACCAAAAGGAACCCCTGGCCATTCTTCATGTACAAATCTCTCATTGCAGTGAATTGTTCCTAAATGAACAAGAAAATACATAAATGACACACAAAGTGACACAATCAAGAAAACTCATTTCATAGACAAAACTGCTATATAACACATACTGCATTGATATTCCAGCTCTGAAGGTTTTTAAGCTGTGTAAGTGAGGTGGTTACTGAACTAAATGACAGTTAACCTGACTGATGGCAAGATTACCCTTTTCCATGACATGCAAGCAAAATTCAAATCTAACAACTAGTTCAAACAACTAGCTCTTAATATACCAGTATATCGAGGCCTGTCAATAGAGGGAGACTTGGGAGAAGTGGTCTCCCAAAAGTGACAAGACTTCATCCTGCTTTGAGCTCTGGGAGAAGTCATTTTTTAAAAAGACTATATTAAGAAAGAATGCTGTTGCCATAACACAGTAAAACTAGAATTATCGCTGAAAGTGATTAAATACCCCCACATGTATGCTTGATACTTGAACTGGGAATTCTTAGAATCAATGTGTGCCAAAAAATGTTGAAATATGTGAAGCCTTTCATTAGAAATCATCCAGAAACCATTTTTTTCTATTTTTAGTAACAGTGAACAGTGACCTTGACCCCCACCAGGCCCATTTTAATACCAAGTTTTGTCTTCACACACACTACCTATATAGCAATTTTCATCACAATATCTCATTCCGAACTACAGTTATTGAGCATATACAGTTTTTCTATTTTTAGTAACAGTGACCTTGACCCCACAGGCCTTACTTTCAATTCCAAAAGTCGTCTTCACAGAAATCACCAATACAACATATTTCATATAGGTTCTGAGTGGAAATAAAGTTTTGAAGTTAAAATAACAGTGACCTTGACCTTGAACCCACAGGCCCCAAAGTCAAACCTAACCTGTATCTGGTAATGTTACATCTGTGTCCCAAAAAATAATTAATCTATGAAGTATTTCATGAGTTATCGTCCAGAAACAGTTTTTCTATTTTAAGTAACAGTGACCTTGACATTGACCCCACAGGCCCCAAAGTTGAACTCAACCTGTATCTTCTGATGTTACATCTATGTCCCAAAAAAGGATTTAATCTGTGAAGAATTTCATTAGTTATCATCCAGAAACCATTTTTCTATTTTTAGTAACACTGAAATTACTTGACATTGACATTGAGCCCACCAGCCCAAAAGTTGAACCTGACCTGTATCTTGTGATGTTACACCTGTGTACCAAACATTTTAAAAATATTTGATGCCTTTCAGGAGTTATTTTCATTTCTATTTTTAGTAACAGTGACCTTGACACTGACCCCACCTGCCCCAGAATCAAACATGACCAGTATCTTATGATGTTACACCTGTGTACCAAAAATTATTTAAATCTGTCAAGCCTTTCATGAGTTATCATCTGGAAACGAAGAATCCGACCGACCGACCGACAAGCTCACTCCTATATTCCCCCTCAAACTTCGTTTGTGGGGGTATAATTATGGCAAAGCTTCTCCCTAATTTGCAATGCTAGTGAGAGCCCTGAGTTTTGGAAGAAGCATTGGATATGATCAATGCAACATTAGTTCATCAGTTAATAAACTGATAAGCCCTGCAAAGTCTTAACAGTAATGATTAACTATTTAGCACATAAACATAGTTCTCAATAAAAAATTAAAAAAATCAACAGGGGTTTATGTTGATGCTCAAGATGAGAATTTGATTATTGAAATACCAATTAATTATTAAGCTCTTCTGACTGCAAAATTTCCTAAAAGTGTACTTCTTTTTTAACTGCTTGTTAAGTCATTAAAAATGTTTAGTGTATTATTTTGAAATAAAATTCCGATGTTAACATTAAAATCTCTTAAAAGCATCTTCTAGTCATTCTGTAATATCTAACTGTGAACATTTTACTTCAATAGCAATGAATAATATTATATTTTACTTAATGAAGTTTTATTTAAGTTCCATTTATCAATAATTTATAACCTACAACTTCCTTATGAATGCAAAGACCAGGAACTTTATATTGAAGAGGTCCACAAAACCTTCCTGTCCACAATATTCTCCAAGCCATAATAACTGGCCACTTCCGCTGACAAATCATCCTTAACCCTTTCCTTTACAGATACGCATTTTTACGCGTGTGCAACCAGTGTAGATCCAGATCAGCCGGCACATCCGTGCCGTCTGATCAGGATCTGCACTGGTCACTTTTTGATCAGGAATAACCTAATGAATGAAAAAGCAAACAGTTTAGATCCTGATCACACGGCACGGATGTGCCGGCTGATCTGGATCTAAACTGTTCGCCCTAGCAACAAAGGTGTTTCTGTACAGGAAAGGGTTAAAACACGTACCTCTCTACAAGTCAAGGATTCCTCTTGACCAAGGAGATGACCTATTGACTTGACCTAGGAGATAACCCTTTGGCTATTGAAATTTCAAAAAAAACCTAATTTTGACCATTATGACTTTTGCGGAAGAGTCTTTTTTTCCTTTAACCCTTTCCTCCATATATATGCATTTTTACGCATGTGCAACCAGTGTAGATCCAGATCAGCAGGCACATTTGTGCCGTCTTATCAGGATCTGCACTGATTGCATTTTGGTCAGAAATAACCTAACAAATAAAAAAGCAAACAGTGTAGATCTTGGATCTAAACTGTTCGCCCTCGCAATTTATGTGTATTTATGGAGGAAAGCCCTGGTTAATATTGTATCATATATTATATTGTATTAAATTACGAAATTAATAACTTACTGTCCCTGCTGTGTCTAGAATTTCTAACATACATTGCTGGCCATCAACCTCGACTTGCTGAAAAACAAGAATGTTAAGTTTATTAAACAATAAATAATAACCCTCTACGCCATATATATAGTTTGTTTATGACTGTGCTAAGAGTGTAGACCTAGGTCAGCTGGCACATCTGTACCTTCTGATCAGGATCTACACTGTTCCCTTATTGGTCAGAAATAACCTAATCAAAAAGCAAACAGTGTACATCCTGATCAAATGGCAAAGATGATCCAGCTGATCTGGATTTAAGCTTGTCACCCATCATGTCCATGTGATAAAATGAACATCCATTGACTAACTTGCAGTGACCTCATAATCAGTCATTTTTTAATAAAAGCTAAAAAGATCACAGAAAAAAATTAGTTCACACATTGTGCTCAATTATTTCTTTTGTAGCCATCTTGGTGACCCTTTTAAAATTGCATTAACGACAGAACAATGAAATTCACATTCATTTAATATAATATTAATCCTTTATTCCATGGATACTTCTTGCTGTGAAATCAGCATAACTTACTGTAAGTTCAAGTCAGGGAATGGCTTAGAGGGAGACTTGGGAGAAATCTCCCAAATGTCCAGAACTCTCTCTGCTCAGCTAAAGTTTTTCCCTATTATAGTTTATGTTTCATACAGATAGCGACAATCCAAGCTGACTTCTCCCTGAATTCAGAAAAACTTCTCCCTGTTCTGACATCCCATTCAATCCAATCCCTGCGAGTAATTATTCAAGATGTTTAAAAACAAACCTTTCTGTAGCTGTCCTCTATAGTGGGGTCATACTTTTCAACAAAAATGCCTTGCACAAATTGCACTGTCTGAAATAGACAATATATTTTTTTAAAGATTATGTTGCACTTTTTTTAAAACATGATAAATTTTCCAAAAGACTGTTAATTTGTTAAACATTCTAAAATTTCATGAGTTTATAACTAATGTCCTATCAAGAAATGAAAACTCTTTTAGAGCTTTAAATTTTTTTTATAATGTCACAGAAGAATGAAAATTATAAGCAAATGAATTAATGTAACACAAAACTAGATGTTCCTGAAATTATGGTTAACTTTGCACCTTTTGCCACACCAACCTTTTTAATTGCAAAACAAAGACAGTGGTCCACTAACAATTGAACAACAGGAGTCAAAATGCACCGACAGTTCATAATTGTAATATTTGATGAAATATGACAACAAGGTTGTTATTTTTTATGGTCAAAATTCACCTTTTAGAAATTTTAAAAGGTGAAATAAAACCCTAAATGAAATGTATTAATTTGACAGATGAAACATCATTAATTTGTTATCATTAAACAGCTTTTAAGTGTAAGAATGTAATGATTTTAATCATATACCGATGCTCATTATAATTTATATCTAGCTAAGATCAATGCTAGCATAAGTCAGACGACTTAATCAATCTGGCTCTAAGTTTTTCATAAAAAGTAGGGATGGCAACGAGTAGTAAAATTGGTACTCGAGTACTCGAACGATCTTCCGATCGAGTACTCGAGTAATCGAACGATTTCCGACTTTGTTAAAGATACAATGTAGTTCCGTTATTGAAATATCAGCGTCAATCTCCTCTTTATTTATACCATATATTTATACCATATACCATATATGAATAAAATTTAATAAAGAAACATACAAACAAAAGTGCGTTATTTCTTTTATTTGTGTTTTGTTAATTTATTACTTTATATTTACAAGTATCAACGTTACAACACAGTCATGCGTACATGTACATATACGGCGGTAAGAATAAAATTACGTCGTGAAATAATCAAATAAATTAATCGAACTAAACTAAAACCGTAACTGCAGTGAACAAAACGATAACACAATTTATTAAAGCATGAAATATAGTTAATGCAGATGCATTATCAAACTTGATGGTAAATTTTCCATTTTTAATTTAACAAAAATAGCACATTATAGTTCAATAAAACGAAAAACTATCATCATTCACTAGAGTGACTCTATACAGGTAAATCCGCATGTTTTACATTTCATGAAGTAAGCACATTTTAGCACTGAATACTACTGAACACTGTCACTAATTCTAATCATCAAGCACATTGTTGTCGCCACCTGATTCTGGAATTTCATTCTTATTAAGAAAAATAATGCTGTCCACTAATGATGGTGCGAGTCGGTTTCTCAGCTTCGTTACAAGCACTCCAGCTGTTGAGAACACGCGTTCAGAGGACACAGACGTTGCCGGGATGCACAGAATCTTCTTAGCCACAACAGCAATCCTCGGATATTTTGATTCGTTATCCTTCCACCACACCAGAGGAGACACACTAACACATTTCTCGAGCAAGAAGTCCTTAAGTTCATCGTCACTCTGGTCATTCTTTCCCGGGGACGTAAACACAAGGAAGTCAAGAATATCCGTACGAGCCTTCTTAGCTTGGGGCTCTCCATTGACGCGGTCCAACAGTTTCAGCGGAATGTCATCCACACGTGACTCCAATGCACGTTCCGCAAGTGAACGTTGATGAAATGTCAGGAACGGCAGACGCTTGTACCTCGGATCCAACAACGAAGCTAATACCGGAAGTGATGAGGCAGTAGCATCGGCTGTGGGCTGGAATCGGCGACTGAGCTCACTGCTGATAATTGCCTTCACCTTGGCCACTGTTGCACTGTCCTTAGCGTTTGCTAGAAGCTTATTGCTGATAAGACCACACACTACTGGGTAGATGCTGCTGATCGAAACGTTCTGGTCTTCACTCATGAAAGTTGTCACATGAGTGAACACTCTGAGGACATCGGAGAGATCTGTCATTGTGTCCCACTCAGTTTCACTTGGTAAAAGGTGGGCATCTGTCTTCTTGCTGACTTTGGTGTCCAAGACTATGTCCATGACAACGCGCCTTTGCTCTACCAGCCGCTCTAGCATAAGCTGTGTAGAATTCCACCTCGTAACAACATGTTGGACGAGCTCGTGATTTGGTAGATCAAAGTTGCTTTGACGTCTCCGCATCTCGGCCGTCAACGTTGTCGAGTGCTTAAAATGGCCGACTAGCTTCCTGGCCTTGCTGACAACTGTGGCTACGGACGGCAGCTCTAGTGCGGGCTTAATGCAAAGCTGTAGCGTGTGAGCAAAGCACCCTAAATCTTCCCAGTCGCACAGTCCCCCTGCAGCTTCCATGTTCCTAGCGTTATCATGAACACAGCACTCAATCTTGCCTACTAAACCAAACTCAGACACACAGTCCTTCAGTCTGTTGGCAAGGTTCTCCCCCGTGTGCCTTTCTGGCATCGCTCGTGTCATGAGAACGTTACTCATCATCTTCCAGTCATCTGTTATGTGATGCTGGGTGACGGTTATGTATGAGTCAGCCGCCGTTGACGTCCACGTGTCAGTTGTCAAAGACGCCGACGCGACGTCTTCTAGGTTCTTGCACAGGTTAGTTTTCTGCTCATCGTATGTCTTAAGAATTCTTGTGCGGACTGTATTTCTGCAAGGTAAGTTGTATTCCGGGCATGCAGCCTGCATCATTTTCTTGAAACCAGCACCTTCTACAATGCTCAGAGGTAGGTAGTCTGATACAACCATATCCGCGATGGCCTGACTGAGGACTTCACTCGTACTAGACGGAAGCTTTCGTCGTAGAAACCCGGTCATCTTTTGTTGAGGCTCGTCTGTCTGCTTTTTAGGCGTTGTCTCAGTGTCATGTTTCATCTTGAGATGGTTCAGCATGCTTGTAGTCCCCCCGTTGTATACCAACTCTGAACTACATAGAGAACATTTGACTGTTTTCCCATCTGCTGCCCGTTTAAAATAACTCCACGCAGACGACTTTGGGGGAGGCATTTTGCTGATGTTATTCAAGTATTTATTTCGGTGTTTACATAAAGAATGTGATACTAAACATCACGTTTAACTATATCTTTTTTATTTCATTAATATTCATAGATTAGTTCGCGTTATTCACCAATCAAAAAATTAGAAATTGTCATCTCATACACGTGAACCAATCAATAACAATATTGGGCGGTCCTGATTTTCTGTATGTAACGCCAATTATCTAATTGGCAGGCAATGCATTTGTGTGAAATAGGTACCACAGGTAATTGGCAAACAATAGATCTGTATTACCGCTATAAAAACATTCCTAATTGACATTATTGACAAGTGCTAGTTGGGACCCTCATTTGACAGTTTGTTATTTCACAACAATTTTACAACAATGATAATTCAAGTTCAAAGCGTAAAATTCGTCACCTGTGGCGATTAAGTGCATCGCGCATAGTGTCTAATTGCCTCTGTGCCGTATATCCACAAATTAAAAACCAAACGAGAGATTTCTTTATTTTTTTTCCTTTAAGTTTTAATTGTTTTACCAAAAAAAAAATTTTTTTTCGAGTAATCGAGTAGTAGATTTAATACTCGATACTCGGACGTTCGATCGAGTACTCGAGTAATCGATGCCATCCCTAATAAAAAGGTGAGGTTGGCCCCTAAAGTTTAAAAAAATTTGTTTAATACTGATGTCTTCGAGTGACATTGATAAGAGGCACGCCACGGGAAAAGGTACCTTCGGACAGTTGACGTCAATCCTTGAAACGACGTCATAAAGTTGAGCAGACGACATTAATTATTATGCCATTCGCGGTAAAAATACCATTTTATTGTTAAGATGTGTAACAAAATCACTGTTTTGTTATGAGAAAATAATAGAAATTTGAAAGTTCTTACTAAATATAATAACGACAAAAATGACACAAAAAATGACCGAAGGTACCTTTTCCCGTGGCGTGCCTCAAATATACCTACAGAATGCACATTGCATGCTTCGCCAGTTTGGCTACAACTAAAAGCTGCTTGCTCTAACCTAGTAGTGCCTTTTTTATTTGTCCGCAGTGCACCTATATGGCAGCGCCAACCCTGCCCTTTTATATCCTGTATACAAAAATTGTAAAATTTATTTTGAGAACAATAAAACTTACTAGAGCTGACTTGCCTACACCACCACTTCCTAGTACAACCAGCTTATATTCCCTCATTGTGCACACTGGATATTTATCACACCCTCACCTACAACATAAAATTTAGATTAATGTTAATTCTAATAAAACTGCTATATTAACATAGCCTCAATTACCGATAACCAAAACAACTTAACCAATAAATTACCTTTAACAAATTACTTTTTAAAGGTAATTTATCTAAAATGAGTATGAAATACTTGTATATACTTTTGACACCAATTTTTTTTTACTCAGCCATATACAACAATTTTTATGCCATGGTAGAATCTAGTTTAGCGGACCCCATATATTCAAAACACAAAAGCCCAGCAGCGTTTGACCCAGAAAAACAGGGGTGTGGGGGAGGTAGCCCCCATTTTAACTCACTTTAATTGAAATTTTTTTCACTCGGACCAGGACACCAATGAAATTTCTCAAAAGCAATTCTCTTTAGTGTTAGGGTCCGCTAAACTAGTAGTTCCATTTTTATTTATCACGTAAGTTTGTGACTTACATAAAGGTAATCGGATTCACAAATCTAAATGTTTAACAGTCAAAATGTCTTGGCCGTTGAAATATCTGGACCAAGATGGGTTTGGGGTTAAAAAGTCTTGGGGCCGATCTGTCTTGGGGGTTTCGAAAACGTCTGGCATTTGCAAGAGGTGGGTTGGTTGTTCTGGAAAAGCGGTTCCTTTTGACCATAAACAACTCGTTTAAATTATGTTGATCAGCTAACATCATAAGTAGAATCGACGTGCTTTTTACAAAAACTGACATAAACCAAAGCGCTTCATTGGTACGGGAGTGGCTGTTTAATAAATAACAACAATTACAAACCCCACCCACCCACTTTACCGACAGATACCTCAAGTATGCGAACGATTTACAACATTTCTGTGATTTTATGTGTAGAAAAACATATGCCACAATGTAAACAGTAAAATAAATGTGCAATTAATACTCACAATTACCCGAAATTAGTTACTCAATCAAAGAACTGCCTATTAGTCAGTCACTTCCCAGTCAGTAGGTTCAATGTGTAATATGGCTTCTTGTGACGTCACATTCAATTAAGTGTTACTAAATTTGGAAAGTTTTCAGCGCACCTGCTGATTTCCTGATTCGGATATCTTTGTTTTCGTCCTCCAGATCACGAGAAGTTGCGATTGGGGAATTGCTTGATTGAATACAAATAACGAATATATTCATAGACTGAAAATGGTTAGTTAGACTCTTTCTCCGTCGTTTTCAGAAAATAAACGACTGTTGTAAACCAAAAAACTAGAGGCCTCAGATTGGCTGCTGGATGACGTTACACTTGCTTTGCTATCTGTATCTATTTTAAAATGTTCTCTCCAGCTTCTTATCAACTAGACATATTGCTCATCACAATAATTCTTGATAAAACATGACATGAATAAAGAGTAAATATGCATCATCTGTGATAAAGTAAAGAAGAGGTACAGCTTATACTTAATAAAACCAGCGGCTAGAAGGTGTAAACAGCGCACTGAACGACATTTGGCAAACATTGTGCAGCATTTGTGCAACTCAAAGGTTTAACATATAAACGTATAGTAGGCGGCATTCCAAACTGTAAATAAATCAGTGACCAGGTTAAGTGGCATCAAATTGCTGTCAGCAATTCTGTTGAGATAATGGTAAACAAATGGTTCTCCCCAGTCCATTTTAGTGTAGCGGGAGCGCTACGCTTTGATCTCAACTTCTGTACTTCCGCTACTCTTTTATTATCCCGCTATGCCTTAAACAGCTAACGCTATGCCTTCCTGTTTATTGTAAAATCCAAGTAATCGTGTGTCTCCTGTCAAAAGTAGCCTCAGGCCACTTCCCTCATTAAGAAATTACAGACAAAAGGCCATTGTTTACACAAATCGATGTCCAATTGATAAGTCAAGATTGGTGGGTGGGGTTTAAGACCAGTCTTTGACGTCTGCAAATTTTACCATAATTTGCATTTCATTCTGGTTTGTGGCAATTCCTGATTTGCACATTTCACCTTTTTTTGAAAATGAAAAACCAAACCTATCAACATCACGCAAATAATCAAGGCTAAAACAATAATAAAATGGTTTATGTTTTGAGTTTTCTGTTTGATTTTCTAATTCTTTTGTTGACAAATTGTTGCTGTTGATGTGTTTGTCCAGGATCGAGATTAACTTTAGAAAACATTTTTTAAAAATTTTAAAGATCGTTTAAAATGTAAAACGTATTAAAATATGTCAAAATTGGTTGATTTATTTATTTTATGTCGTTTTTTATTTATTTTAGAATGAAACATGGAAAAATGCAAATCATATTTTCACGACCATCCTATTTTGATACAAGGTATACTCGACTTCAGAAATTTAAGTTGTAATTTTTATTTATTCAGGCTATAATTACTTTTGAAACAAACACTTTTCTTGTCCAAATCACCAACCTCAGTGTGAAATGGACTAATTTTACTTAATTAACTCCAAACTGATGACACCCAATATTGCAGGATATTAAAGACCACCCTTGCTTTGTACAAACAACATATATTCACTTCTGCATACTAAATGACACATATATTTTTGAAAGTGCTGAATGAATAGATAAAAGATGCCTTTTTTTATTCAATACAGATTAATATCATCTACTTTTACTGCATTTCCCATTCTTTGTATTTCCAAAACCATGATACAACTAATTAGACCTGAAGTTATTTCTTGGGGGGGGGGGGGGGGATTTGTTTAGGGAAGAAGGTAAGGTAGTTGGTAACATAACTTTGAGTATCGGCTTCGTCCGCAGTCTTGATAAGCTATCCCTTAAAATATTTCTGGGGAGAACCCTGTAAAAGACTGTGTTACATGCATCTTGTAATATGACTCTGAGTTCGTTGTATTTTTTAATATAACACTTAATGGTGCTGTTAATCTCCAACAGAATGTACTTTACTTGCATGCGTGGGGAATACCGCCTATTTTAAACCTCAAGGAAAGAAAACAGAAGGATTTTCTGGCGACTATAATCGCAAGACAAAATTGGTTTACTACTGCCTGCTTGTCTGATCAAAGACCTATATTATATATATAGGTCTCTGGTCTGATGAAGTACAGACATGCGCAGTGAAACAGTCAAATGGTTAATAACATTAATTGAGTATGTTGACTGTTTCACTGCAACCCTTTGAGTTGCACAAATGCTGCACAACGTTTGCCATATCTTGCCGTTCAGTGCGATGCTTACACCTTCTAGATGCTGGTTTAATAAAGTATAAGCTGTACCTCTTCTTTCTTTATCACAAATGGTTTATATTTACTCTTGGTTAATGTCAAGTTTTATGATGAATTATTGTAATGAGCAATAGGCCTAGTTGATAAGAAGCTCGAGAGAAAATTTTTTAATAGATACAGAAAGCAGGCGTGACGTAATCCAGCAGCCAATCAGAGGCCTCTAGTTTTTGGTTTACAACAGTCGTTTATTTTCTGATAAAGACGGATAAAGAGTCTATTGAGTATGTAACCGAGGGTTAATGCATTGGAACGGTCCGTCCAGTGCATGCATACGATATTGCAAAAATGTTTTTTAAATGTTTACTGAAATCCATAACATCTTCACTAAAAATTCATTATGTTTCTTTGCATTATTTGTATTATAATTCAATGCATTTCAATACTGACAATGAAAGAAAATGTATTCATTACAAAGCATTTCACTGCATGCCGCATCAATTTATGTAAGGGTTGAGTATATGGTAATATAAAATTGTCAGTTCTTTAAATAAAAGTCGTTTTTATTTTTCGAAAACAGTGTGTTTGTTGTGTTCTCGCTTTATACTAAACTTACCACATTTGCTGCCATTGTATCAATGGAGGAGTAACAACCCCAAAATTCTACATAAAATGATGAGAGGGTCACTTTGAAAGCCCATCGAACTCAAGAGATTCATTTAATTCTGCAGGCTCGGTTTGACTGCTAAGTTATTATTGCTTAAGCGTCTCTCCACTGTATCAGGACATTACGGCCCATAACCATAACGGACCAGATTTAGGGACATTACCATCTATACAGACATAGCGGACCATATTTCAGGAGCTACAGAAAATGAAAAAAAATAACGGACTATATTTGTAAACATTACGGAAAATATGTGAAAACAACAGTTATTTCAATTTTATTATCATCTTTTGTTTTTAGGTCGATATCTTAACCGTACCGAGATATGAAAGACGTAAGCTTTTCTTGCAGAATTTCTTAAAGGTACTGTCCTAAGTTACAAAGCGAAACCTGATCCATTAAATGATATTTTATATAAAGTTCCATTATATTGTGTATTCGGTTTGTGTATTCAGTTTAGTTGAATTTATATCAAAGAACGAATTTATGAAAAATTTCTATTATTTTGTACATGTTTTCCATCCCCCAGGAGTCAATTTTGCTTCAGTGTGCTTTTCTGCCGGTTATAGATAATATATAGTAATAAAAAAATTAGCTTGAGTATACGTATGACTGCTTCAATGCACATGATTGTCTCTACTTCACTAGTCTTGTTTTTGCCAAGGACTGTCTGACAGTCTAATATCCTTTTTTCCGGTACCAGTTATATTGACTCTTTCACTGCGCATGTCTGTACTTTCAGCAATGTCAGATTTAAAAATACAACGAACTCGGAGTCATATTACAGATGCATGTTTACTATGATCCCAACTGGGTTTCTGATAGCAATTTGATGCCACTTAACCTGGTCACTGATTTATTGGTATACATATGTTTGGAATGCCTATGTTACTGAGATATGTTAAACCTTCGAGTTGCACAAATGCTGCACAATGTTATCCACATGATTGTAACTTCAACATCAGATAATAATCCTGCCGAACATTGTTTCATTGCTTCATAGTAAACACTTTCCATAGATTATGCTGATGGCTGAATGACATTTAAACATATAACAAAAAAGCAACATATGCATATCAGGAATAGCCACACTAAAAAAACACAGCCTCCCCACGCAGCGAAAAAGAAGAGAGGAAGATAGAGAGAGCCCATGTTTTATATATGTATGTCAATTCAAATAGGACGCCACAAACAATTAATAAACAAGAGAACCTTTGGGGATACCGCCTTGGAACGGTCAGTGGCAAAACAAATTGCACTAAAAGATAAATACGCAGAAAAGTCAGTGTAAAACGAAATACATTTGAAAATCTGTGAACACTGAAACGTTTTATTTTAAGCTGATGGTTTAGATGTGCATTTTTCTCTTAAGCATTTTGTCATTCTTCTTTTAACTGGTCTATCATCTCTGTCTTTTGCCATTTTACTGCAAAGTTGAGGTGTAGATATATATGGAGTTTCAACGTCCATTTCTTTTTTTTTTCGCATGCTGGAAAGACTGGTATCTGGGGACTCATTGAAAGTACAAATATATATCGAAACCATTTAGCATGTATATGGTAATGGGAAAAAGCACACCCACATAATGCATGCATTAAATAACTGCGCTATAACCATTCATTATCATTGAGATTTTGTAGTTTAATTTAAAAAAAATAGTTGTAGTAGTATCCAGTATTTTGGTTTTTATTAAACTTGCCACAATTTCAACTAGTTACAATTTTTTATATCACATAAGGATGCAACATTGGAAAAACAAAGAATTTATTTACCTTGAATAATTCTCCTGTATCTCTTCTTATTTCGACAATCCATTGCTTTGGCAAAACTTCATCCTTAGGTATTTTATGAAAGTGTATTGAATTATCATATCTTTAATCTAAAATAAACAATGGCACACAACAATGCGAAGAGATTTTCCTTTCTACCGAGATGTGCTTTGGGTTTATCAGCTGAGCCATATTTGTTTACATCCATGCTCAGATAGCATCGGTCTGATAATGGAATGTAAGGTATGCATACAATTTGAGAGAGGCGTATGTGTGCATATTTACTCGATCATGTCAACGTTTATCATGAATTATTGTGATGAGCAATAGGCCTAGTTGATAAGCAGCTAGAGAGAATTTTTAAAATATATACAGAAAGCAAGTGTGATGTCATCCAGCAGCAAATCAGAGGCCTCTAGTTTTTGGTTTACTACAGTCGTTTATTTTCTGATAACAACGGAGAAAGAGTCTACCAGTTTTAGTTTGATTATGAAATTGAAATGTGTTCAATGTTAAGTAAGCGGTGCTGTATCATTTCCGCTTTCATCTTCTCTGCAACATGCTCTTCTGTAAAACCTCTCTATTTTCCGACTTTTTCTTTCTGTCTTAAGATTACACATTTGATCTTATATGATCAGTTGAAAGACTGAAATGATCAGAAAAAAATGCTAGCACGCGAAGAATGTGCAATGAAGCTGAACATAGAGATGATGAGCAAATGAACGGATATCTGAGTGGAAGTGGTGGGGAGTGTTTTCCTGCTTCGGCAGTAGAGATGCCCCGCATGCTTCAACTCATTGATGATAAATTGTTCTGATCTAATTCAAACGTGCCACATAAAACAAGAGCCAGTCGGAAACGACTTCAAGCTCGACTATTCAAATAGTCGGAAATAATCACTTAACTTCTCCCAAGTACGTTCATCGATAAAAAGAAAATTATCAAAATCTCTAGAACTGCAAAATGCTGTTCAATGAATCTTTGCACAAATGAGTGTGACTAATGTATCTTTTTGTTGCATATGCCAGTTTCTTATGCTATATATAAAACTACCATATAGCTGGGATAGTTTTATTGGGTGGATTACCTGCCCCTAGCACTACGTTATCGTGAAGAGTACGATGGGAATCAAACGCGATGGTTTTAGTGATAGTTTAGTTCCGGGTCAGTTTTAGTAAGTTACAGTGGCGGATTCAGGGGGGGGGTTCGGATGAACCCCCCTAATTTCCCTGATTTTTTGTCCCTGGTGGTTCGAGGGGTATCAAGTCAAATAGGCCACAAGTCTGTAATCCGTTCAAGGTTCGAAGTTTGTGGATACGAATCAATATTTATGGTTTTTCAGAAAAAAATAGGCAACAAGTGTTGTGCAAATTTATTTCATTTGACGACAAAAATGCAGCCTCTGACTGTGATGGTCTTGAGTGTCAAAACTTGGACTTTACGTGTATTACTTGCACTGAATTCTAACCTGTGTATTGCCAATAAAACTTCGTTTGCCAGCACATTTGCCACTGTATGTGACCAATCAGCTTAAGGGCTCGCCACACTCCTCCCAATCCTATTCATCGATAAAAAGAAAATTATCAACATCTCAATAATGGCAAAATGCTGTTCAATGAAACTTTGCACAAATGAATGTTACTTATGTATCTTGATTTTGCATACAGTAAGACACGTTAGAATAGTTAAGAAAACAAGCTAGACCTTAAAATTCTATTTACATAAATTCACAAAAACTAAGCGATACAAAACATAATTTTAAATTCCCACGTGAGTGTATTGTTTCTGACAAGAAAATTTTGTGTACTTTGTTAAAAAACTTTCAACTACTAAAAGAGAAATCAGTGATTGTCATCCATTTACGCGACCAGGAAGCGACCAGATAATTGAAAATGATAGTGCATCTAGCTGGGAGCGAACCCGCACCGTCACGGCGACAGCGCCTAGCCCTGCAATTCCTGCGATGCAACCGATTGAGCTAACCGGGACAACCCCAAAAAACGGTTGATGGGATAGCCCTGATATACGTAACAATTGAAGGTCAAACACACTTTTACTAATATCTCGTAAAGTTTACATATGTAAGTCACGAGGACACAATAATTTGTTGTCAGTATCATATTACTCATGTGGGCATTTTATTTTAAAATGATGTTTTTTGTTGTTTAGTTTTTGTGAATTTATGTAAATAGAAGTTGAGGGAATTTTTAGATCTCGCTATTTTTTTACTGTTCTAACATGTCTTACCATCTGCAAAACAAAGATACATTAATAAGGCCAGAGAAAAAAATATTTTAGATTCTCATCCCCGCCCGCCCCTGTCCAATACAAGAAAGAAATGAAGTTTGAATAAAAAAATATACATGTATTTTCGATATCACGTCCGGCGACGAGTCATCAAAGACAAAAAGTATTGACCACGAGCATAACTGCTGTAAATTGCATAGAGCAATTTACTGAGGTAGAGGCGTGCACAGATCATAGAAAATAAAAAAAAATCCCCACAAAGACGCGCCAACGTCGTTCCAGGATCTTAGTATCAAAATCTTAACACATTCGTTTCTGCTTTTATTGGTCAGTGCTTCAGTAGGGAATGAATTTCACGCTGTTCATGGAAATAAAGCATTTAAAAGTAAAAAAAAAAATATGGACTCGGCACATAAACGTTCATAAATTTGTTTTATCCAAAATGATTCAAAAGATAATGATATTTTTGCCCAGTAGGAAACCATAAGTATCACAAATATATAGTCACAAATTGTTAACGATTTGCACCATTGGAACTGGTTGACATCGCTTTGTAGGATTTCTGTGGTTTTTTAAAATTTTTCAAATAATAAGTTCTCCTGAGCACGTGACTATTTTTTGTGGGGATAATAGCATAATTTCAGAAATGTTTATATTTTTGTTCTGATATATATATTAATGAAAGTTTATGTGCAAAAGAACTTATTAACAAATGGTTAACGAATCGTATCATAGGAACTAATTGACATCACTTTGTAGGATTTTTTTTATTTTTCTTAAATTTTAAAATAATAAGTTCTCCTGAGCACGTGACTATTTTTTGAAAACAACGGAAGCCGATCCTTCCGTATAATCGGTCAGGGATGTTGACTGTTGCACTGTAGGTGTACCTGTTGGAAGTTGTGGAGCATAATTCGTAAGAGTTTTGCTCGGAAACAAAGGTTTGAATAATTGTACAATTGCGATACTGGTCATCCATTGTTTTAATTGTACATTGCAAGACGTAGTTTCCGTAAAATCGGTCAGGGATGCTGACCTTTGCACTGCGTTTATACCTATTGTGATCTTGTGGAACATAAATGGTGAGATGTTTTTTTCTGGACAAAACGTAATTATACTATTAAATTATGGTACGTTGCTTTTTTAATCGTGCAATGGTCTGTTGTTAATGTTTGTTATATACCGCGTTGATTGTTTTTCGGGTTTGACATTGTTACGTAACACAGACGGCGTTTAGCCCAAACGACACACAACTCCGGTGATCTCCCCTTGATTGTGTTACCCAAAAATATTGAACACTTTCGTTAGAACAAATTTCTAATGTTTTGTGCGAATTTAAATTGTTAAAGTTATAAAAATGATGCAAACTGAGTTTTTCGGAAGTGGAACTAACATCACAGGAAAAAATTATGACGATCAGTTTGGATTAAACTTGAAAGTTAACCATGTCAGACTTAATTTTCCTGCCCCAGGGATTTCAATAGATGCAGGTTCTTGCATTTTGATGCAAACAAATTAGTTTTTCTACATTTGACCGTTTCTGATTTTGAGCTTGGTTCTTTTGATGAAGAAATCATGGTCGAATATTGCAAGAATAAAGATAAATATTGTGTCTGCATTTTAATTATAAAATCAATACTTATATTAGACCACTGAACATATATTTAAACGAAGTTAAAGCACTTTTATAAGTAGTTAAGTTCAAGTTGAACACAAGATATACATGTAACTTGCAACTATTTGATTACGAGCCCTTAAAAACTCTCAGGGACAAACAACCCCTGGTTTTCAAAAGCTATTGAAATCCGAAATCCCTGCACCTCTGAAGAGACTTTTCACGAGCAAAGAACACTGTTGTTGGCTCATTAGATGTGATAAATTTGTGAATAAAAAACATATTTAAAAGAACATGTCAAACTTAGCCAGGGGGTCAAAAGTGAAAAAAAATCAAATATGCTTGCATAAAAATGCAAGAACCTGCATCTTTTAAAATCCCTAAATGATATCTTCTAATGAAAATCATTAAACTAAATCATTAAATGGCATTGAAAGAACATAGATGTATTAATATTTCTGATGACAAACTAAGAATAATTATATATATTATAATTACCTATGTATTAACTTTAATAGTTATAGTAACTGTAATAGCTTTATGATGTACATGTAGAGTTATTTCTAAATTTTTAGTTGAAGATGATAATATTCACTAAGAAAGATTGTTCAGGTCATTCTAAGGGGCAAAACTAAAAATTATTGATCAAGTGCACCTTTCTGCTATAAAAATGTGCCTTTCATTGCATGTGTTACTAGTGTAGATCCAAATCAGACTGAACATTTGTGCCATCTGATCAGATCTACATTGGTCATGTCTTGTTCAGAAATAACTAAATATGAATCTGAAAGTGAATAGTGCAGATTCTAACTAAACAGCAAAGAGATGCAGGGTGATCTAGATCTACACTGTTTGCATATGTTAAGGGTTGAAGTTAGAAATGGATTTTCTGTGCAAAAGTCAAGTATTCCATGTTTTGTGTCTACTCTTTCCATGCAGCTTTTATTCCATGTGTGACAATATAAGACCATAAGATTAGACCATATCAACATGCATATCAGTTTGGCTAATCAGAGTCTGTTAATGTTTAGATCTTTTAGGTACATGTACTTCCTGGTCAAGATTCAAAGAATGTATATATAGATCAGATAGATGAGATGCATGCATTAAAAGGGTCTAAATAAAATTGACAGATAACAGTGGGGAAAGGGTGTCTGTAAAAGGCTTTAGCTAATGAAATGAATTTAAAGAGTCCCTTTTATATCTGATTTATAAGGTTGGACACTTCCTAAAAATATGGTTACATTAACATAACTCTGGCTCCCTCTGACACATTGTTATACATGAAACCAAGATCAAACAGCCTTTCAGTGGGTCCCTGTGTATTTACGTTGAAAGTGAAAATATTCAAGACATAGTACAAGGTAAAGAAATAAGCTATAACAATATATGAAATAAATACAATTTTGTTAACCCAACAATTTCCAAACTATATGACTAACACAAAAAAATTTGTTGTTCCTCTTTTATTTACTAAATGACATTTATAAGGCTAATGGCATTGTTTTAAGTTGTGATGTGTTGCTATAAAGCATGAATATAAAATTATCATCAAAATTGTTATTTGTGTAAATATTGAGTTGCATAAAACCAGGGCTAGGCATTCTGGGCAGTGATGTATTTGATCCTGGTATTGCTCGATCAAACATACATGTATCCTGTAATGTTTTTGTATTTATTTAATGTCCTGTTCAATTGCTTTTAATGTCCCCTTTCTCATTTATTTAAACAGTTCCCCAAAAATTACTTTTGCCAATATTTTGACCAGTTTTATTTTGTTGAATATTCCCATTTCTAGCAACTATTGTATTGGATAATTTTCAATGATTGTTGTATCTGAATTATTGGTATTTATATGCAATTCCCCCTCAATTTCTACAAAGAGCATTAGCAAGAAACATAACTCTGTGTACCTTTTTTCTGGGATTATCTCCCCGATTTGTACTTGGAGATAAATGTTTAACCTGTTTCGGCAAGTTGGATATTTCTCAATTTCTACTAAGAGCATTTCACACTCACTTAACAGTGCATAGTTTATGACGCTTACAAGTTACTTATTTCTGGCTAGCTAATTCCTGGGGTTATCTCCCCCATTTTACACTAAGAGATAAATGGTTAACCTGTTTCTGAAAGTTGGATATTTCTCATTGTCTGCAAAGAACAGTAAAATAAATTTAACACACGTACTTAACAGTGCACAGGTCATGACCCTGACAAGTTAAATAACTCCAGCTACCTTATTTCTGAGGTTATCTTCCCATTGTGTACTTAGAGAAATGGTTTATCTGTTTCAGCATGTTGAATATTTCTCAATTCCAATCATGTGCCTCTAATAAATACCCACCCTCCAAATACTTGCATCATCAGTGTTTGTAATAATGCCTAAGCATTAATTACATTAAGTTCTGTAACTTTCCCAATTTTGTAATGAATTATCTTTACATTATAATCTTAGGTTATAAATATGTTACATTAATTGATTTTCATGTAAAATTCTTTTTATGCTCAGGTTCTGGAGCAAGAGAAAGTTCTTTTTTCCATTATTTAGAACTAACTTGTGATTTTTTGCTGTTTTAACATTGTGCTATCATTTTAAATTTGTATTATGACAATCTTCGCCACCGGGGCATATGTGTTGTCCAAACACAGCTTCTTTTTTGTGTGTTTTTTTTTTGTTTTGTTTATTTACAGTGACAATTTTACTGCAATTTAACTATCACATACATTGTATCTATATGTCATTCAACATAGGCAACCCACAATGTTGCAAGCACATAACATGTCTTCTATAGAAGTTTCTTCATTCTGTATAGTTATTATAAATCTTTATAAGTGGAATAATACTGGAATTTCTGTTACATTGAATATTATGCGTTTGTTTTATTTTGATTATGTTTACGCTCCGCTGGCTTAAAGCCCTTTCAGTGCTTTGAATTTTTTCATGAGGCGATTTTTGAAAACGACAGAAGCCCGTACTATCGGGATGTTGACTGTTTCACTGCGTATGTTCTGATTTTTGTAGTAATAGAACGTAATAATCTCAGTCATTCCGATTTCGTCAGAGCAGTGAGATTACATTGTTGTAATAACAAGAAAATCCTTCTCCCGCCCACTTTGATGCCTTGTTACTCTAATTAACAACTTCTTCAGTTGAACCATTGTAAGTCGCATATCAAGACTCAGATAATGAGGCAGAATTGCATCACTTCTGCTCGCAATGAAATAGTTAAAATCATATAAGAAGGCATAGTTCAAAACCTGCTATAAAATTCCCACAAAATACTTCACAATGCAAGACTTGACATATAAATTTTCAAAATTTTCTGGACGAGCACGCCCGCTGACCCACTAGATTAGTTCGGACTCTTAAGAAATCATTCGGGCCTTTTACAAACATTATTTATTGAGAACCCTGGAAGTGTCCGAAGGACTGATGTTTAGCTCAGTTGCAAATTGACGGTGTTAAAAATACGACTCGTTGAGTTGAACCCCCCTTGCTGAAATCCTGGATCCGCCCCTGGTATTAGTTCCGGGTCGTGGTTTTACAATCTGAACTCATCGGACAGTGTCTACACACGATTAGGCGGAATTGGCCGAGTAGTTCCGATTGGTGGTTTTAGTGATAGTTTAGGATGCAGTAAAGAGTTTGTAGCCGTAGATGCGAATTGGCCCCGGTCAAATTTGAAGATAGAAGGTAAGTGGGCAAACTGTAAGCTTCATGGCACTTTAAAATATTTTTAGATGCTATATTTGCAGTTTCACATCTGTAGCTAGGATCCCCAAAAATTGTCTGACATGCTCTTTTTGACCTTTCAGTGTGAGGCAGGTGCTTGGAAATGCGAAACTAATACATTTCTGGCTCTGCCTTCAGTTTAACTTGCAATTCTCAAGTGGCATACAAACAAGTGTGAGTAGTGCAAAATCTAGGTGGTTATGGTATATTTTGAGTATAATTTAATGAATCAGTAGGGATTTTACCATGTGTGAGTGGCAAGCATTTATTTTGGTTGTTGGCAATAAGAAAGCTGTGAACTGATGAATGTTTGAAATTTTGCCTCGTTGGCCGACCAGTTTTCGCAACCAGAATTTGAAAGTTAATGGTGCTTAAAAATCAACTGATATGTTTTGATTATAATTTTGCTTTGTTTTCATAAACTGAATGTCATTGTGATGTCAGTTATGTGCCCTTTCTGTTTCAGGTATGTGTTAGTAGGGAGCAAGTGGACTTGTCGTGTCGGCTGTGATTCTTTGGTTTGCGATATATCATAATAACCGTTTACTGCCGCCTTAGTTACGACCAAGTTTAGTTCCGGGTCGTACCGTCCCTAAGTAGTTCCTTAAAATTGCGAACTTAACATTAAACGGTAATTGCTGTTTAATAGTTTGTAACCAGTTGGAACGGTTTAATTGCTGAATGACATTTCTATAGAAATTAAACTATTATGCAAAAATGGTCTACATATATATAGCTGCACTTTTTTGTCGGTGGCGGAGGAAGACAAAGTGATCAACAACTTGATTTTTATAGACTGCTGCGCAGCAACACTCATTTTCTTTATCAATCCCTTTATCAAACTATGTAGGCCTAATACCTGGTAACCAATTTTAGAGAGGCGGTGTTTTCATATGATATAGATCTATAATAATTATTTACTCAATAAAACATGTGAGCAGATTTTAATAATTTCCTCTAATAAGAAAATTTTTTAAAAAATGCGAATAACGACTGCATAGTCCTGTAAATAAATAGTCACTGGAATTGTCGGAATTGCAAGGATAGGCGCTGTCGCCGTGACGGTGCAGGTTCGCTCCCAGGTAGAGGCAATGTCATTTGAATGGGGGTTTTGGGGGATAAGAATGGGAATCAATACGTGAAACATTCCTAACCTGACCTCGTTTTCTTGTTACAACGATTAGCTTTTAAACACGTAGAGTGGAACCATCTTCACAGTGTTTAAGCGTACAGTTTCCAACACCGTTTTTTTAACACTTTACTTCATTTATACGGGTTATATCGCAGATGCCACATGCAGAAATACAGATCACACAGCACATCCATGCAATCTTATCTAGATCTACTCTCCGACTGGTCGGCTCTAGGTCAGAAATAACTTAGGGGTTTTCATAAGAGTTCTAAATCAGTATATATTCATTTAAACACCTTATATGTAACATATTTTAATCAAAAATAATGCAGCAACTTTACAAAAGAAGTATGCCAGATACTACTGCAAACTCCCTTGAACTACTAAAATGCCTGTTGACAATGTGGCAATGTGCGGGAATTGCCGGGGCATCAAATCTGAGGACTGCGAGACCCAATGGCGCGCATTGAATAGTTACAATGTATATATTTTGTGGGTTTGTGTGCATGTACGTAAAGAGGTTTAAGAGAGCTGCGAACAAAGAACTATATATGTAATACAAAAACCTTTGAAATCATTTGAAATCTCAGATATTTTTGCATTCATTCTACTCCTAAACAGTTTGATATTTCTTGAAAAAAATCGGTACACATTAAATTTAAAAAGCGCAATGTCAAAGGTAATGGAGATGTAAAATATTTCCACTATAGCTTCGTTTTTTTGATAACGTTAAATATGAAGAACTGTTTCCTTGCTAGAAAAAAACTTTTGCAAATTGAAATAAAAACACAGCTTAGAAGGAAATAGTTCTCCATATTTAACTTTGATCAGTTGTATTGTAACAAGTTATCAGAAATTACCGACTTATGACTGTTATCAAACGTGACAAACTTTTGCAAACTGAAATAAAAACGCAGTGATAACTTGTTGCAATACAAACTGACAGATCTGCGTTAGTACTCTGTTACTCTCCTACAAAACACGTTTATAACTGATGATGGATTTATGGATTAAAGTATTGCTAATGTCCCGATTAGCTTCTGGACAGAGACCTAAATATATAGGTCTTTGTTCTGGATTTGAACGGCTGTGATCAACGGTACCACACGAACCAACACTAAAATTTGGAGACCAGTCTCAAATATTAAATTTCAAGCCTCTGAAAGCCAATCAGATACTTGAGATTGGAGACTGGTCTCCAGATTTTAAGTTTTATTATCTTGTGCACAGGCCTATCAGTACTCTTCTTCCAGAACTGACTCCAAGCAGACTCTTCCTAGAGGAGGATTAAATGTTTGAGTTCAGAGAGGATTCACATAGGAGCTCTTTCAGGTAAAACCAACGATTGTTACAATGATCGGCTACTGCACATGGTTGACAGCCTGATGGGCATGTGGCACCTGGAGGCAAAGCAAAAGGGTTTTAATGAATAGGACATAGACACGTACAGTCATCAGCTGGAATAAAAAAATAACAAGATGTGACAAACAGCGAGATAACCAAACACAACTTTGATCATTAACTTCAAATAAGACTCACCCTCGCCCGTCCGTTCAGCCAAAGACCTATATTATACATATTATTATGATGCAAAAATTTCTATTTTTGTATTTGAATCAATAGTTTTCATTTCAGTCATTCATTTTAATTTTGATAGATAATTATCACAATGTTAAGAATCTTTTTAAGTAAATTTAACTGATCAAGTGTCATTGCTTGTGACATCTTGATCTTTATCAATTATATTTTATCACAACTTGAAAGGATATGCCTTCCGTGACTTCCTATGTATCTTGACACTCATATTGTTAACTTAAAAATTAATTACTTATTATGGCTTCGAGCTTATGTCAGATTTATTACTGACCTTATAAAAGGCAATGAAAAGCATTTTAGGATAGAACGGAATATACCTTCTAAAGTGACAGTAGGATCAACCACTGTGCACTTGTTAACATAAATTTATATTGTGAATTCTACTTGTAAATCTATAATTGTTATTTGTTGGATCTACAACGGAATAAAATTGGAAAACCATCAGTTGTGTTAGTAAAACCAATTAAAGGGACTCCTGCATCGTAACAGTTTTATAACAATATATATATATATATATATATATATATATATATATATATATATATATATATATATATATATATATATATATATATATATATATATATATATATATATATATATATATATATATGTAGGACTCAGATCATGGGTGGGTCCCTTATCGTGGGCCGATTTCCAAATCGTGGGCCGAGTGCGAAATCGTGTGTAAATTGCAAAATTTTCATCTATGCAGAATATAAGACCGATCAAAAATAACAAACTCACATTAACATCTAAACATAGAATTGTTTAATCATTTGATTGATAAAACTTTAAACAGGTATGACTGTTTTAATTGGTATCCTCATGAACAGATCCGTCAGCAGCATCTGCGATAGTGTAAATTTTTCCGTCGTTTGGCGGTGGCTAATGCACTTTCCTTGTCGAAAACAAACCCCAAAACAGACTTAATATAACTAGTTCTGCTGCAAGAGCAGGATTGAGTCTGTAATATATGTTTTTCTCCGATGTTTGGGTAGAAGGAGACCTCCTCCGTACGGGACTGGCTGAACTGTTCCAATGGGTACATTGTCCGATGTAAATCGCGCTCTTCGACACTGGTCAGCCTTTGTCGTTTCTGCTCCTAAAGGAAGCAAAAGTAAGAAAACAAATTGAGTGAAATGCAATGATCTATAAAGTAATTACCATTGAGTGAACTACATCTACGACCGTAAGCATCGCCGAAGCAACGTAGTGACATGCCAGGCCAGGCGTTCGGATTGCATAGATCGCGGAACGACGGGGCGCACTTGTAATGCCGTCGCTCTGTGCTATATGAGCGCGATTGGTCGCATTACGACCCACTCGATCTCCGCGTCGTACACAGACACGACAGTGCGAAAGATGTGCTTGTCGGATGTGCATGCAGGGATATTGTACGGCGTTCACTGAGATGTCTATAGCGCTTGTACAGATTGTTATTTAATTTAACTGCACTTTAAACCATACTCTCTCTCTCTCTCATGTGTCATTCTGAATGCGACAATTCCTAATATGCATACTTCACTTTTTTACAATTAACGGATCTGACACGGACAAATGCAGACAATCTTAATCACTACCATCGGTTCATGCATGAGCAGCCGTATGCAAACGATGGTCTTCATCACCCCCGTTAGGGCGGTGTGACCGCCGTGAAAGTGCAGCGCACGAAGTGGAGGCATCGTCCATGGTAGCGCCGACAATCGCCAACAAAAGCTCAGTATGAACGCTATTGTCATGTAATAATTTCGCATTGATTCCCTGATTTCCAGTTTTCGAGTTTTGAATACTGACAGGCTCGTCAGTTCCTCTTCCACAATGATCCCCAAAATGCCTTCTGTACGACTGTTTATAATATTTGCTTACATTGGGCTGTGAATAGAAAAGTTGTAAAGTTATTTTCATTGATCTACTGCCATATCATGAATCGGATATCAAATGTTCAGATTACGATCATGGAAATTATAAATAAATGCATATTTGACATTGAAACTTGATTTTATAGTTTTAGGTAAAACGGTTTTTTAACTCAAAATTGAGACCTGTGTTATTTTACTGCAAAGACATGTCCATAAATAAGATTGAATATATTGCTGTTGATGAATGTCTGCAAATATCACATCCAGACCTGCAAGAAAACCAACGTACACAGTCATGAAACCAAACAACTCTCTAATAAATGTTTAAACTTGCACACATTGTAAGCAATATTTTGAATATTATGTACGAAGTACTTTTAATATTTACTAATGATCAATGTCTACATACTGCAAAAATACGTTTTTGGGCTCGAGATGTACTGGCTGAAGGGATCCGGGATAGGCAATTCCTCCGATGTACTCTGAAAATTTTAAACACGAAACTGTAGAAATAGCTTTAACGACTAAATGAGCGTGCAAAATGTTATTAAATGTAAGTGAAAAGCTTTAATTTGTTTTCCAACAATGATATTTTACAACAGTACTAAAATTGACTGCTTTCCGATCACTTATAAAGTACATGATACCTGGGCAGATCACGGGAAAAGTTGTTTTGGGGAATAAGAATTATTAAAGATAAAATGTAAATACAGCGTATATGCGTTTGCCGCGACTGAATTACGGGTAAGATTTGGTGTGCGAATTATCATTGCTAGAATTAGTGAGGTTGAACTGAACTTTAATGTTAAAAATAAATTGGCATTTTTATATCATTAAGGTTGATCTTTTCTTAAACTAGTCATGCTAGTAGCTTAAAAGTGGAAAGTTGATTGGATGGGAGACTGACTACGACATTCTGGCGAACAAATCGGCTTTCGGAATACGATGTAATTTGATATTTCGCTACAAGAATTTAAAACACTTATAATAGTTGTCTTTCTACTTATAAAACTAATTTGTATCATGAAATAATAACAACAATAGGTTAGAATGCAGTTTACCGGTACGGATGTTTACATGTACATAGAGCTCGCGTAATAATAATAATTTAATGCAAGCGGGGGCTTTGGGCGGCAGCTATATTCTGAACTAGCTGTTCAATGAATACATTAACTAAAATGCCGGTGGGGTTATGTGGCGACAACAACAAATTTTACCGACCGTGTCCCCTAGTCAGGTTGGCTGTGATCTATCAGGTGATTTTCCAAAATACGGCAGACTAACTCTCCCTTCCTTAAGCATCTCCTGTAGTGAGAACAAATCAAAATATATTTATAAGTATATGAAAGTTAATGAAATTTTGACGGATAGCTAAGTTGTCAATTTATGAAATAGGTTTTGTGAGGGCATGTCTTTTATTGCGATTTTTATATAAAACTATAAAACTAGATCTAGATTAAAAATAATAACTTCAAGAACCAAAACAAATGTTTTTTTAACGAAAACAAACCTGTAAAAGTGGTATTGTCCTGGGAACGCCTGAATAATAGTGAATTTACATCAACATATAAATACGATTCCAAAATGTTCTTTGTTTTCTTCTCTTGCAAATTTCAGAAATCTTTTTCGGACCCCATTTTTGATTCCTAGATTTTATTTCTGTAACGTTGATTATTGTGTCATATTCCGCCCAAAACCACTCGGGATTCGGGTCTTTAGTTACTGATTTAGATCTTTTTTCACTTTTTCACTCATAAAAATCCTACGTCTTCCATAAATGCGGCCTCCATGTTTTGTTGTGTTCTAGTTAATCTGACGTCGCGTCGACATCGGTTTCCCGCTCTTGAGACGTTGTATTTTGACGCCAATTGGACGTCATTCTAAATCGGCCTACGATTTGAGATGTTTACGGCCCACGATCTGCGATCAGCCCGCGATTTGGAAATCGGCCCACGATTTGGGACCGGCCCACGATCAGAGTCCTACATATATATATATATATATATATATATATATATATATATATATATATATATATATATATATATATATATATATATATATATATATGTCTCTGGTTCAGCGCTCCCTCTCGCTATTCACGTTTACTTTCTTTTGTTATGATGCTAATTTTCAACAGTTTGACTTTCGTGAAAAGTATTATTTACGTAATAATTGTATTTTACGGTCTTATTTTTTAATTATGCTAGCATTTTGTATAAACAGTACAACGGATCAATAATGAAAATCTATAACACCTGAATCGTTAACAAAATATACCTGATTCCGTCTTTAAGAAGTACATGGACAATAATAATTACGTCCCTTTAAATCAACAACACCATTTTACTCAGTGTGCGGAATATAAAGTCTTTTTCAACAAGTGGATTTTTAGAAGATGTTTCCAAATGGGTCAAGTAGGAGATCTATTTCCAGTATCCGTTAGTTATATATTATGTAATTTCCTCCTTTATTCATAGGAGCACTCCCCTTTACCAGAGGATAAGGTTTAACGTAAACGGTATGTACACCATCTTTTACCTCCATTATCAGGTCTAGGAAACGGCTGTTTTTACGGACTGTCTGTAAATTTATAGACTGACTGTTTATTTATAGATAAATATGTCTGTAAATTTATGGACAAGTGAGGTTACAAAAGTTGTCAAAAAAGTAAATCTTGGTTCTACACCACATTGGGATAAAAATGAATGAAAATCTACATATAAATTAGTATTAAATATTGTAAATCAACATAATTTTTTTTAAAAGACCATTATTATGTTCAGATCATTGTGTGAAATGTTGTTAAATCATTGATGACCATGTTGGAGAAGAAATAGCTGTGTAAACAAACTTCTGTTCTTTTTGTTTGTGCCCTATGTCATGCTCTTTGCTATCAGAATTAACAAAAATGCTTTAGGTTTGTTAATTTCTAAAATGTGTTAACTTTTGTATCAACCATTATCCATAAATTTACGGACACATTTATCTATAAATAAACTGACAGTCTGTAAATTGACAGACAGTCCGTAAAAACAGCCGTTTCCTAGACCTGATTATTGGAGATCACTGTATTCAGCGTTTTTATGTTAGCACTACCATCCATCATATTCATTATATCCCCACCAAGTATATGTCAACACCACCACCAAGTATTTACGCACATATATCAATATACACAATTACATCTGACAGCTAGGTGCAGATAACTATAGAGAGATAGCTTTTAGATACAGGGAATCTGGGTGCAATACCCTAGCTCTTTCAAAGAGACCCCCCTGGTTCTTTAATGTGCCTGGTGTATAGCACTGATACACGCACTGAAATTCTACTTCCTGGCAGTGAACCATTACTTAGTTTGGTGGGAAACACTAGACGTATTTCAGAAATTTCCAGTGCCTCGTTCAGGATTCAAACTCACGACCTCTGAATTGGTAGACCGGCGCATTACCACTGGACCACCCGTTGGTCCACAACTATTTCTTATCTCTTTTGGAACTCCCTTCCTCGTACTGAATTGGATGTTGAGACCAGCCACGTGATCTCTGTGGGGTCCACCAAAGGGAGTTATGCAGTCAACAAAATTTCACTAAAGATATTGACCCTTAATGATACATTGACATTATCATTCAGAGCTTTGTTTTCACCATTTTGGTAATATGATCCATACCCCTATAACGGGGAAATTTCGCATCGTTTTGCAAATTATTTGGCTTTTTTTTGCATCATTAGGGAATAAAAAGATTTTCACATAGATCTATATAATATTATCTATTATTTCTGAATTAAAAACAAATGATGCTTGATTAAAAGCTATACAAGCCCGTATGAGCGATTTGAACACTTGAGCCGCGGAAGTGATAATTTTGGCTGCATAGCAGTGATATGTCAATATATTAAATTTCTTATTTTATAAAACCAATATATAGTCATTGGTGTATATAAAAAGTTTAAATAATCATAAGTTCAAGTACTGAAATATTGCATTCAACAATAAGATCACAGTAAATTAGATGTCAGACACTTGTGTCAAATTGGCATCACACCGGTCAAGAAAAGGTACATGATGACCTACTTTTCTCTTCATTTGGGCTAGATAGGGGAGTCAGGGGTGGGGTAGCACCTGCACTATAGTGCTGAACCAAAATTTTTACCTTCAGAGATATCAAGTTGGGATTTATTTGGCACACTCAGACACTCATTGGTGCTGTTAGTTTTCATTTTGGAGTGAATTGGGAGACTGTCGTTTTGATGAATTTTGTCGTCCACGTAACATGCGAAAAAAACTCAATTTTGATGATTTTTTCAGCGGCAAGATTTCGCGATGAATGATGGCCCACTTTGAAGCTGGCATCACACCGGTCAAGAAAAGGTACATGATGACCAACTTTTCTCTTCATTTGGGCAAAATAGGGGCTCTGCTAGGGGGGTCAGGGGAGGGGTAGCACCTGCACTATAGTGCTGAACCCAAATTTTTTACCTTCAGAGATATCAAGTTGGGATTTATTTGGCACATTCAGACACTCATTAGTGCTGTCAGTTTTCATTTTGGAGCGAATTGGGAGACTTTGTCCTTTTGATGAATTTTGTCGTCCAGGTCCGGACATGCGAAAAAAACTCAATTTTGATGATTTTTTCAGCGGCAAGATTTCGCGATGAATGATGGCCCACTTTGAAGCTGGCATCACACCGGTCAAGAAAAGGTACATGATGACCTACTTTTCTCTTCATTTGGGAAAGATAGGGGCTCTGCTAGGGGGGTCAGGGGTAGGGTAGCACCTGCACTATAGTGCTGAACCCAAATATTTTTTGATGAATTTTGTCGTCCAGGTAACATGCAAAAAAATTCAATTTTGATGATTTTTTCAGCGGCAAGATTTCGCGATGAATGATGGCCCACTTGGAAGCTGGCATCACACCGGTCAAGAAAAGGTACATGATGACCTACTTTTCTCGTCATTTGGGCAAGATAGGGGCTCTTCTAGGGGGGTCAGGGGTGGGGTAGCACCTGCACTATAGTGCTGAACCCAAATTTTTTACCTTCAGAGATATCAAGTTGGGATTTATTTGGCACACTCAGACACTCATTAGTGCTGTCAGTTTTCATTTTGGAGTGAATTGGGAGACTTTGTCGTTTTGATGAATTTTGTCGTCCAGGTCTGAACATGCAAAAAAATTCAATATTGATGATTTTTTCAGCGGCAAGATTTCGCGAGGAATGACGGCCCACTTTGAAGCTTGCATTACACCGGTCAAGGAAAGGTACATGATGACCTACTTTTCTCTTCATTTGGGCAAGATAGGGGCTCTGCTAGGGGGGTCAGGGGTGGGGTAGCACCTGCACTATAATGCTGAACCCAAAGTTTTTACCTTCAGAGATATCAAGTTGGGATTTATTTGGCACACTCAGACACTCATTAGTGCTGTCAGTTTTCATTTTGGAGTGAATTGGGAGACTGTCGTTTTGATCAATTTTGTCGTCCAGGTCCGGACATGCGAAAAAAACTCAGTTTTGATGATTTTTTCAGCGGCAAGATTTCACGATGAATGATGGCCCACTTGGAAGCTGGCATCACACCGGTCAAGAAAAGTTACATGATGACCTATTTTCTCTTCTTTTGGGCAAGATAGGGGCTCTGCTAGGGGGGTCAGGGGTGGGGTAGCACCTGCACTATAGTGCTGAACCCAAATTTTTTACCTTCAGAGATATCAAGTTGGGATTTATTTGGCACACTCAGACACTCATTAGTGCTGTCAGTTTTCATTTTGGAGTGAATTGGGAGACTTTGTAGTTTTGATGAATTTTGTCGTCCAGGTCCGAACATGCAAAAAAATTCAATATTGATGATTTTTTCAGCGGCAAGATTTCGCGAGGAATTACGGCCCACTTTGAAGCTTGCATTACACCGGTCAAGGAAAGGTACATGATGACCTACTTTTCTCTTCATTTGGGCAAGATAGGGGCTCTGCTAGGGGGGTCAGGGGTGGGGTAGCACCTGCACTATAATGCTGAACCCAAAGTTTTACCTTCAGAGATATCAAGTTGGGATTTATTTGGCACACTCAGACACTCATTAGTGCTGTCAGTTTTCACTTTGGAGTGAATTGGGAGACTTTGTCGTTTTGATCAATTTTGTCGTCCAGGTCCGCACATGCGAAAAAAACTCAGTTTTGATGATTTTTTCAGCGGCAAGATTTCACTATGAATGATGGCCCACTTGGAAGCTGGCATCACACCGGTCAAGAAAAGGTACATGATGACCTACTTTTCTCGTCATTTGGGCAAGATAGGGGCTCTGCTAGGGGGTTCAGGGGTGGGGTAGCACCTGCACTATAGTGCTGAACCCAAATTTTTTACCTTCAGAGATATCAAGTTGGGATTTATTTGGCACACTCAGACACTCATTAGTGCTGTCAGTTTTCATTTTGGAGTGAATTGGGAGACTTTGTCGTTTTGATCAATTTTGTCGTCCAGGTCCGCACATGCGAAAAAAACTCAGTTTTGATGATTTTTTCAGCGGCAAGATTTCACTATGAATGATGGCCCACTTGGAAGCTGGCATCACACCGGTCAAGAAAAGGTACATGATGACCTACTTTTCTCGTCATT
This sequence comes from Corbicula japonica, assembly GCA_038501625.1. Classification (NCBI taxonomy): domain Eukaryota; kingdom Metazoa; phylum Mollusca; class Bivalvia; order Venerida; family Cyrenidae; genus Corbicula; species Corbicula japonica. The sequence continues at coordinate 2,125,788 of JAZAYU010000014.1, forward strand.
TGGGCAAGATAGGGGCTCTGCTAGGGGGTTCAGGGGTGGGGTAGCACCTGCACTATAGTGCTGAACCCAAATTTTTTACCTTCAGAGATATCAAGTTGGGATTTATTTGGCACACTCAGACACTCATTAGTGCTGTCAGTTTTCATTTTGGAGTGAATTGGGAGACTTTGTCGTTTTGACCCATTTTGTCGTCCAGAAACATGCGAAAAAAACTCAATTTTGATGATTTTTTCAGCGGCAAGATTTCGCGATGCATGATTTCCCACTTGGAAGCTGGCATCACACCGGTCAAGAAAAGTTACATGATGACCTATTTTTTTAGCTCACCTGAGCACTTGTGCTCATGGTGAGCTTTTAGGATCGCCCTGTGTCCGTCGTGCTTCGTCCGTCGTGCGTCGTCAATTTTTGCTTTAAACAACATCTCCTCTTAAACCCCTGGGCCAAAGTTGATGAAACTTGCCACGGATGTTCCTTGCATGAAGCTCTTCCAAAGTTGTTCAAAGAAATCAATTCCATGCAGAACTCTGGTTGCCATGGCAACCGAAAGGAAAAACTTAAAAAATCTTCTTGTCTGAAACCACAAGGCCTAGAGCTTAGATATTTGGCATTTAGCACCCTCTAGTTGAACTCTACAAAGATTGTTCAAATTATTTCCCTGGGGTCAAAATTGGCCCCGCCCCAGGGGTCACTTCATTTTATATAGACTTATATAGGAAAAACTTTAAAAATCTTCTTGTCTGAAACCACAAGGCCTAGAGCTTAGATATTTGGCATTTAGCATCCTCTAGTGGAACTCTACAAAGATTGTTCAAATTATTTCCCTGGGATCAAAATTGGCCCCGCCCCAGGGGTCACTTCATTTTACATAGACTTATATAGGAAAAACTTTAAAAATCTTCTTGTCTGAAACCACAAGGCCTAGAGCTTAGATATTTGGCATTTAGCACCCTCTAGTGGAACTCTACAAAGATTGTTCAAATTATTTCCCTGGGGTCAAAATTGGCACCACCCCAGGGGTCACTTCAATTTATATAGACTTATATAGGAAAAACTTTAAAAATCTTCTTGTCTGAAACCACAAGGCCTAGAGCTTAGATATTTGGCATTTAGCACCCTCTAGTGGAACTCTACAAAGATTGTTCAAATTTTTTCCCTGGGGTCAAAATTGGCCCTGCCCCATGGGTCACTTCATTTTACATAGACTTATATAGGAAAAACTTTAAAAATCTTCTTGTCTGAAACCACAAGGCCTAGAGCTTAGATATTTCGCATTTAGCATCCTCTAGTGGAACTCTACAAAGATTGTTCAAATTATTTCCCTGGGATCAAAATTGGCCCCGCCCCAGGGGTCACTTCATTTTATATAGACTTACATAGGAAAACCTTTAAAAATCTTCTTGTCTGAAACCACAAGGCCTAGAGCTTAGATATTTGGCATTAAGCATCCTCTAGTGGTACTCTACACAGATTGTTCAAATTATTTCCCTGGGGTCAAAATCGGCCCCGCCCCAGGGGTCACTTCATTTTATATAGACTTATATAGGAAAAACTTTAAAAATCTTCTTGTCTGAAACCACAAGGCCTAGAGCTTAGATATTTGGCCTTTAGCACCCTCTAGTGGAACTCTACAAAGATTGTTCAAATTATTTCCCTGGGGTCAAAATTGGCCCCGCCCCAGGGGTCACTTCATTTTATATAGACTTATATAAGAAAAGCTTTAAAAATCTTCTTGTCTGAAACCACAAGGCCTAGAGCTTAGATATTTGGCATTAAGCACCCTCTAGTGGAACTCTACAAAGATTGTTCAAATTATTTCCCTGGGGATCAAAATTGGCCCCGCCCCAGGGGTCACTTCATTTTATATAGACTTGTAGAAAAACTTTAAAAATCTTCTTGTCTGAAGCCACAAGGCCTAGAGCTTAGATATTTGGCATTTAGCACCCTCTAGTGGAACTCTACAAAGATTGTTCAAATTATTTCCCTGGGGTCAAAATTGGCCCCGCCCCATGGGTCACTTCATTTTATATAGACTTATATAGGAAAAACTTTAAAAATCTTCTTGTCTGAAACCACAAGGCCTAGAGCTTAGATATTTGGCATTAAGCATCCTCTAGTGGTACTCTACACAGATTGTTCAAATTATTTCCCTGGGGTCAAAATCGGCCCCGCCCCAGGGGTCACTTCATTTTATATAGACTTATATAGGAAAAACTTTAAAAATCTTCTTGTCTGAAACCACAAGGCCTAGAGCTTAGATATTTCGCATTTAGCATCCTCTAGTGGAACTCTACAAAGATTGTTCAAATTATTTCCCTGGGATCAAAATTGGCCCCGCCCCAGGGGTCACTTCATTTTATATAGACTTACATAGGAAAACCTTTAAAAATCTTCTTGTCTGAAACCACAAGGCCTAGAGCTTAGATATTTGGCATTAAGCATCCTCTAGTGGTACTCTACACAGATTGTTCAAATTATTTCCCTGGGGTCAAAATCGGCCCCGCCCCAGGGGTCACTTCATTTTATATAGACTTATATAGGAAAAACTTTAAAAATCTTCTTGTCTGAAACCACAAGGCCTAGAGCTTAGATATTTGGCCTTTAGCACCCTCTAGTGGAACTCTACAAAGATTGTTCAAATTATTTCCCTGGGGTCAAAATTGGCCCCGCCCCAGGGGTCACTTCATTTTATATAGACTTATATAAGAAAAGCTTTAAAAATCTTCTTGTCTGAAACCACAAGGCCTAGAGCTTAGATATTTGGCATTAAGCACCCTCTAGTGGAACTCTACAAAGATTGTTCAAATTATTTCCCTGGGGATCAAAATTGGCCCCGCCCCAGGGGTCACTTCATTTTATATAGACTTGTAGAAAAACTTTAAAAATCTTCTTGTCTGAAGCCACAAGGCCTAGAGCTTAGATATTTGGCATTTAGCACCCTCTAGTGGAACTCTACAAAGATTGTTCAAATTATTTCCCTGGGGTCAAAATTGGCCCTGCCCCAGGGGTCACTTCATTTTACATAGACTTATATAGGAAAAACTTTAAAAATCTTCTTGTCTGAAACCACAAGATCTAGAGCTTAGATATTTGGCATTAAGCATCCTCTAGTGGTACTCTACACAGATTGTTCAAATTATTTCCCTGGGGTCAAAATCGGCCCCGCCCCAGGGGTCACTTCATTTTATATAGACTTTTATAGGAAAAACTTTAAAAATCTTCTTGTCTGAAACCACAAGGCCTAGAGCTTAGATATTTGGCATTTAGCACCCTCTAGTGGAACTCTACAAAGATTGTTCAAATTATTTCCCTGGGGTCAAAATTGGCCCCGCCGCAGGGGTCACTTCATTTTACATAGACTTATATAGGAAAAACTTTAAAAATCTTCTTGTCTGAAACCACAAGGCCTAGAGCTTAGATATTTGGCATTTAGCACCCTCTAGTGGAACTCTACAAAGATTGTTCAAATTATTTCCCTGGGGTCAAAATTGGCCCCGCCCCATGGGTCACTTCATTTTATATAGACTTATATAGGAAAAACTTTAAAAATCTTCTTGTCTGAAACCACAAGGCCTAGAGCTAAGATATTTGGCATTTAGCACCCTCTAGTGGAACTCTACAAATTTTGTTCAAATTATTTCCCTGGGGTCAAAATTGGCCCTGCCCCAGGGGTCACTTCATTTTACATAGACTTATATAGGAAAAACTTTAAAAATCTTCTTGTCTGAAACCACAAGGCCTAGAGCTTAGATATAATTGGCATTTAGCACCCTCTAGTGGAACTCTACAAAGATTGTTCAAATTATTTCCCTGGGGTCAAAATTGGCCCCGCCCCAGGGGTCACTTCATTTTATATAGACTTATATAGGAAAAACTTTAAAAATCTTCTTGTCTGAAACCACAAGGCCTAGAGCTTAGATATTTGGCATTTAGTACCCTCTAGTAGAACTCTACAAAGATTGTTCAAATTATTTCCCTGGGGTCAAAATTGGCCCTGCCCCAGGGGTCACTTCATTCTACATAGACTTATATAGGAAATCTTTAAAAAGCTTCTTCTCACAAACCACAATGCGTACAGCTTAGATATTTTGTAAGTAGCATTGTCTAATGGATGTCTACTAAATTTGTTCAAATTATGTCCCCTGGGCCAAAATCTGCCACGCCCTAGGGTTCTCTTGGTTTACATACAGTTATATAGGAAAAACATGGAAAATCATTTTTTCTCCGAAACTAATAGGACTAGACCTTAGATATTTGGTTTGAGTTTTGTGAAGAGACCCTTTACCCACATTGTTTAAATGTTGGCCCTGTCCTGGGGGCCCTAAATATGTAAAAAAGGAAAACTTTAAAAATTTCCTACTGGAAACCTCAATGCCTTAAGCTTACATATTTGGTATGTAGCATTGTCTAGTGGATGTCTACCAAGTTTGTTCAAATTATGTCCCCTGGGCCGAAATTGGTGACACCCCAGGGTTCTCTTAGTTTACATTTATTTATATAGGAAAGCATGAAAAATCATTTTTATCCGAAACTAATAGGACTAGACCTTAGATATTTGGTGTTGAGTATTGTGAAGAGACCCTTTACCAACATTGTTTAAATGTTGGCCCTGGGGTCAATATTGGCCCTGCCCCAGGGGCCCTTAATATGTAAAAAGGCAATTTTTAAAAATCTTCTTACTGGAAACCTCAATGCCTTAAGCTTAGATATTTGGTATGTAGCATTGTCTAGTGGATACTTACCAAGTTTGTTCAAATTATGTCCCCTGGGCCAAAATTGACCACGCCCCAGGGTTCTCTTATTTACATTGATTTATATAGGAAAACATAAATAATCATTTTTCTCTGAAACTAATGCGACTAGACCTTAGATATTTCGTTTTGAGTATTGTGAAGAGAACCTTTACCAACATTATTTAAATGTAGGCCCTTGGGTAAAGCTGAGAGTACTTTTGTACTCAGGTGAGCAATATAGGGCCATCATGGCCCTCTTGTCTTCTTTTGGGCAAGATCGGGGCTCTGCTAGGGGGGTCAGGGGTGGGGTAGCACCTGCACTATAGTGCTGAACCCAAACTTTTTACCTTCAGAGATATGAAGTTGGGATTTATTTGGCACATTCAGACACTCATTAGTGCTGTCAGTTTTCATTTTGGAGTGAATTGGGAGACTTTGTTGTTTTGATGAATTTTGTCGTCCAGGTACATGCGAAAAAAACTCAATTTCGATGATTTTTTCAGCGGCAAGATTTCGCGATGAATGATGGCCCACTTTGAAGCTGGTATCACACTGGTCAAGAAAGGGTACATGATGACCTAATTTTCTCTTCATTTGGGCAATATAGGGGCTCTGCTAGGGGGGGTCAGGGGTGGGGTAGCACCTGCACTATAGTGCTGAACCCAAATTTTTTACCTTCAGAGATATCAAGTTGGGATTTATTTGGCACACTCAGACACTCATTGGTGCTGTCAGTTTTCATTTTGGAGTGAATTGGGAGACTTTGTCGTTTTGATGAATTTTGTCATCCAGGTCCGGACATGATATCCCAGTCTGAGTTTGGGCAGTTTTGAAATTTCATGATTTTTCGCAAAAAATTTGACAGGTCCGAGGTCATGAAAAAATTGCGATTTTGAGCAAAATTTCAGCGTCAAGAATTTTGGCTGGGAGGTGACCCATTTTCAAGTTGGTGTCACCCAGATCACGAAAAGGTATCATATGACCCAGTTTTGAGCTCATTGACATCCCGATATGATATCCCTGTCTTGCTTAGTGGATGGGTGGGGGGAGTTGGGATGACAAGATTGCACAGTTTTTAGGGGTAATTAGGTAGTTTTGGGGGGTCAGCAGTGCATATGCAATGTTTCTATGCAATTCTGAGTGAGTTTGGGCAGTGTTGAAATTTCATGATTTTTCGCGAAAATTCGACAGGTTCGCAGTCATGAAAAAATTGCGATTTTGAGCGAAATTTCAGTGTCAAGAATTGTGGCCGGGAGGTGACCCATTTTCAAGCTGGTGTCACCCCGATCACGAAAACGTATCATATGACCCAGTTTTGAGCTCATTGATATCCCTATATGATATCCCAGTCTTGCTTTGTGGATGGGTGGGGGGTGTTGGGATGACCAGATTGCACAGTTTTTAGGGGGTAATTAGGTAGTTTTGGGGGGTCAGCAGTGCATATACATGTTTCTATGTAATTCTGAGTGAGTTTGGGCAGTTTTGAAATTTCATGATTTTTCGCGAAAATTCGACAGGTCTGTGGTCATGAAAAAATTGCGATTTTTAAGCAAATTTTCATTGTCAAGAATTTTGGAAGGCATGTGACCCATTTTCAAGCTGGTGTCACCCCGATCACGAAAAGGTATCATACGACCCAGTTTTTAGCTGTTTAGCTGTTTTTAGACAGTTTTGAAATTCCATAATTTTTCGCGAAAATTCGACCGGATCGCGGTCATGAAAAAATTGCGATTTTGAGCAAAATTTCAGCGTCAATTGCACACCCGTCAAGAAAAGGTACATGATGACCTACTTTTCAGTTCATTTGAGCAAGATAGGGGTTCAGTTTTAGGGGGTGGGCTGGGGGTAGCACCTACCATACAGTGGTGTAGAAGAAATTTTTTTATCTTAAGTGATTTCAAGCTGGGATTTTTTTTGGGCACACTGAGACACTCATGTGTGCTTTCGGTTTTCATTTTGGGGTGATTTAGGAGACTTTGTCATTTTCATGAATTTCGTCGTCCATATCCGGACCTGGAAAACAACCTCAATTTTGATTTTTCTCAGCTGCAAGTTTTCACGTGGAATGATGTCCCACTTTGAAGCTGGCACCACACAGGTCAAGAAAAGGTATATAATGACCTACTTTTCAGTTCATTTGAGCAAGATATGAGGTCAATTTTAGGGAGTGGGCTGAGGGTAGCACCTACCATACAGTGGTGTAGAAGAATTTTTTTATCTTAAATGATATCAAGCTGGGATTGTTTTGGCACACTGAGACACACGTGTGCTTTCTGTTTTCATTCAGTATATTGATATACTTTGTTTTTCCATGGTGACTCAACTTTCAATTTTCACAAACGGTTCGTCTAATTCATTTATATTACAGTATTTGAAAAGAAATATGTCGTTTGTTTTTTTAAACTTTGGAAAGACTTTTAAATTTACGATTATAACAATTCGAAAACGAAATATCAGCTTTAAAAGGGCTTAAATATTTTGCTTTCTTTGGAAATGGTGAGCTCCAGGTGTTCTAATGCTTATATTTCTTTTTCTTCGATAAGAACCGCGCTTGCACAGCGACAGGCGCAACCCCTTCTTGTTTTTGAACGGCATGTCTGCAAAAAATCAAAATATATTTAATATAATGGATGGTGAACTAATTGGTGGATATTTAACAACAGATCATTGTGCTGATAAGACTAATTTAGGGGAAAATGGAAACAAATAAGGGATGGTTCATGTGTGTAGATACTTTCCATCCCTAGCATTCGCCCACCTGCGTCAATATTTAGTTACTTTAAGGTGTATTTTATATGTCATATATATATTGAATGTAAATAACGAAGACATGTTTTAGAAAAAAGCATGCACTTAAACACAATGAGTGCACATGTCGAGTTGTGTTTCTAGTACATACTGCTCACATTATGTAAAATGTAAGTAAACAAGTCAGTATTATCATCTTTTCATTTGGCATCCATTTTGAACTTTCTTATTTGCCGATCTTCGCGATTTTGTATAAAAATAATGCTGTGAACGAACCGGTAAAAGTGCATTAAACGTGTGATCCCAGTCAATCAGTGTTCTTGTGCACAACCGTCACATCAGTAGCGCAAGTCACAGGGAATACAAAACGGAACAAATACATGTACTTTGTTCTTGCAGTGATACAGGACGAATATACTACAACTAAATATTGCTCGAAAAAAGCTTCACCTCACATTAAATTATGCTCATTTCAGAGGCGGAATGATACATATTTGCGATTCTTGGTCTCGTATTATACAAGCGTGCAGATAAATCCAACACGCATCGAATCACGTTCCCCGTGTTTTAAAGAATTGCTTAATATTTTGATAAAAATGAGTCAAAGCTGACCACCTACCTTTCCGGGTCAAACAAAATAAATTTCTGCAGTACCGTCACCGAATGCTTGCAGAACAATTTTCTCGCTTCACCAGCGGTAACGGTTGTGCGCAATCCCCCCCCCCCCCCCCCCCCATTTCATTTCAGGAAATCAAAGTACTGAAAGTACAGAAAACCAGCGAAGCGTTTTTTTCTTATTGAGAACAACCAGTGCCATGATTCTCATACATGTATCCATTTACGAAAAAGCAAAAAAAACTTGTTTCACTCGCAAAGAACTTCCGCTTGTCTAAATGATAGTGGAAATAAGGGTTTCCATGTATTATCTGGATGAAGGCTTCTGTTAACCCTTTACTCCATAGATATACCCTCATAGCTTGTGCGAACAGTTTAGATCCATATCAGCTGGCACATCTGTGCGATCTGATTAGGATTTAAACTGTTCGCTTTTATCATCATTTTTTTCTGACCAGTAATCACAAATTTTAAATCCAGATCAGATGGCACTATTGTGCCAGCTGATTGGGACCTGAACTGGTAACCTATGTGATGAAAGGCGTATATATTGAGTAAAGGGTTTTAGGCAAGAAATTGTAATAGTGAAATCTGTGTACTGACATCCCAAAGACATAATGAACACGAAAAATGACGCTCCTTCTTTGTTTTTGTCGTCCGCACTTTTCAACGATATTCTATATCGTCCGCTAATTGGACCGCATTTTAGTGCGACCCATATTCCATACCTCCGTGTCCGTTCCACGTCGGACGGACACGGAGGTATGGAATAAACCCAACGATATCTTGGTGAGTGAAAAATCGCGGACACGGACAATGTTTGACCATTGTTGCACCGCACCGATCAAGTCCTAGAAATATGAACCGCACCGATTTTACATTTACCATTGATGCACCGCACAGGTTTTGTCCTATCAACATGACGTAGATAATACCAACTTTAACACGTAACAGGAAACTTGGGGACTACTTTACTTACTCTGATTTCTCTGAAATGCGATGCCTTTTGCAAGTTGGTTTGATACTGATTTCAGAATTGTGATTAGTAAAACCAGCTTTGCTGGTTAAAAATTGCAGAATCGGCAAACCAGGAGGTCCAATGTATTTGGTGTTTGCGGAAAAGTAAGTGAGGGACATGTTCTGTCCTTAGATATTTGGTGTTGAGTATTGTAAAGATATCCTTTACCAACGTTGTTTAAATGTTGGCCCTGGGGTCAAAATTGGGAAAAAAGGGAAACTTTAAAAATCTTCCTACTGGAAACCTCAATGCCTAAAGCTTAGATATTTGGTATGTAGCATTGTCTAGTGGATGTCTACCAAGTTTGTTCAAATTATGTCCCCTGGGCCAAAATAGGCCACGCCCTAGTCTCTTAGTTTACATCGATTTATAAAGGAAAACATGAAAAATAATTTTTCTCCGAAACTAATAGGACTAGACCTTACATATTTGGTGTTGAGTATTGTGAAAAGACCCTTTACCAACATTGTTTAAATGTTGGCCCTGGAGTCAATATTGGCCCCAAATAATACAATTTCAATGACTTTACATCCACCATTGTGAACCTTTCCATTCTCAATTAAAAACTGAGAGTACTTTTGTACTCAGGTGAGCGATTTAGGGCCATCATGGCCCTCTTGTTTTTCTATCCAACGCATTAGGTGAATCTCTGCCATTATTATTGACGAGCCATAAGCGATGTCTGATTGGGTTGCATAATATCCTGTTCTCTTGGACCAAGATAATGCACCTTTTTACATTTTAACAAGTGCAACCAGTGCGGATCAGTATCAGCCTGCCCATCAGTTCAGTAAGGCTCCAACGTTCACACGTGTAAGGAGTCACATTTCGATTTAGAGCCGTAAACATCAACAGAATCCCAATCCATTTAAACAAACGGTCACATGATTATAATGGAGGAAAACATATTTACTGAAAATCAAGAAGCAAACAAAATATCTTCAGGCTGTGGTCATTTAATTTCATTTTATATTGCATGTTTTTGACAGATATGGAATGTGTAAGTTTCGGTAATAGAACAACGTGTTGACCTGAGAAAGTATTTGATATTGGACTGGAGAACCTGAGTCATACACTTCACCTGGAGATCAGGACAAACTAGTGTTAGGCAGAATACCTTTTCATTGTGATACACATGGGCGATACAGCCCACTAACATAATGACCCAGTCCAGAACAGCCTTAATCTGGACTGTTACTGTGGCAATCTGCCCAATTTGATGGCAATAATGCATTTAATTAAATGGTACTCAAGTCCTCAAATATCATACTTAATTCAATACATGTTTTTGACAGATTTGGAATTTCACATTTTCCCGCGAAAGTTAAGTGATCTGATAAGATGTATTTGCACAAATTTCACATATAAAAAAACCTTTTAATTGTCTCAAAATCAAAGGGGAATAATTCAAAAATGGAACAAGGTAGAGTTACCCTTCTTGTGCACAGCCCTTTGAGTCATTGCAAGAAACATGCATACCAAGTTTGGAGTAATTTGAACATGTGTCACATTGTTACGCTCTGGACAAGAAATGCTCTATAAAAAATTTAAAAGCAGAACATGGAAGAGTTATGGTTTTTGTGCACTGAACATCGAGTCATTGCAAGAAACTTGCATACCAAGTTTGGAGTCATTTGAACCTCTGGTAACAAAGTCCGGACAAGAAATGCTCTATAAGAATCAATCAAAGGGGAATAACTAAAAGAGAAGAAGGAACAGTTATGGTTCTTGGGCACTGCACTTTGAGTCATTGCCAGAAACAAGCATACCAAGTTTGGAGTAATTTGAACCTATGGTGTCAAAGTTATGCTCCGGACAAGAAATGCTCTTTAAAAATCAATGGGGAATAATTCTAAAACTGAACAATGTAGTTATGCTTTATGTGCACTGCATTTCAAGTCATTACCAGAAACATGTATAACAAGTTTGGAGTCATTTGGATCTAAGGTGACAAAGTTAGGCTTTGGACAAGGAAATCCGGCCGCCGCTGACAAAGTTATCCCTATTTGTCGCCTAGTCAGGCGACACAAAAAGGTGTTGCTTAAAGCAACCAGAAGATGTGATTATGAACAACGTTCTTTCAATCCCACTATTTCTCAATGATAATATTCATTGCGGCACAACTTGGTTGATATTTTAGTTGCAAGCCAAAATCTAACTGAAGTCCAAATTTGTAGTATCATTATATATCAAACCCTCCAGATTGGGGCAACTTTTCCAAATATCTGAGAATCACATGAATTTGTGAAAATTCGTTCCCAGTATTCTTAAATTACAGAAGAAAAACTTGGTTAAAATTATAATTATGCAATCTAAATTTAAATTTCACAAAACTTTACAAACAACCGGAAAGAGAACAACACAATCAGTATCTTTTGAAGGACAGTATCAATTAAGGAATTTTTAACACTATGATGGTCATGGTTAAAGATATTCAAGTTGCACCGCTAGACAACAATGCAGCTTTGCAACAGAACAATAAAATATCAGTGTGCACTCAGGAGGCTGTAAGTTGCTAGACATGAATTTAAATGAACATTTGTGGGAGGAAATCACCCGGGATGTTTACACAATACCTCTGCAAACTTTGAGTCGTGGAAGTTTTTCTTGTAAATTTAGGTCAAAATTAGTCAGAAATATGACTGAAATTCCATAAATCCTATACAGCACAGACGTCTTCATCTAACATAGACAATGGCAGTCACATTGTAAGGTACAAATTATGGCTATTATGTTTTTGTGAAAATGGAATTGAGGGGCTGTGTTACACAATTTTACCAGATTTTACACTCCAAAATTTCTTCAAAGTATGTACAAACAATTGTCAGAAAATCTAAGAATGAAACTATTGAAATTTCAGAAAATGATTTTTTATGCCCCCGCCATGAAATGGCGACGGGCATTAAGAGTTGCTCCTGTTCGTCTGTCCGTCCTTCCCCACGTGCGTCCGTCCGTCCGATATTCTCGTGAACGCAACTCCTACACTACTGGTCAGAATTTAATGGAACTTGACCACAATGCTTGGCCCGATATGTAGTTGTGCATGAAGGTGGGGTTTCGCTCTTACATGTTCCGTTCAGAAGTTATTGCCCTTTGATACTTCCATTTACATAAGTTTTAATAGGAGTATATCTCGTGAACGCAACTCCTCCTACACTACTGGTGGGAATTTAATGAAACTTGACCACAATGCTTGGCCTGATATGTTGTTGTGCATAAAGGTGGGGTTTTGCTCTTACATGTTCCGTTTAGAAGTTATGGCCCTTTGATAATTCCATTTACATTAGTTTTAATAGGAATATATCTTGTGAACGCAACTCCTCCTACACCTCTGCTGGGAATTTGATGAAACTTTACCACAATGCTTGGCCTGATATGTTGTTGTGCAAAAAGGTGGGGTTTTGCTCTTACATGTTCTGTTCAGAAGTTATGGCCCTTTGATACTTCCATTTACATTAGTTTTAATAGGAATATATCTTGTTTCTTATATTTTGTGCATTTTGCCCATAACTTAAAAACTACTTGAGATACTGCCTTGAAACTTGAAATATATTTTCACCATCAAAATCTACATCATAACCAACAAGACCCATAACCATGCTTCCAATATTTTCAAATTATGCCCCTTTTTCACTTACATGTTGTGTTAAGAAAAATATACACTTTGCCCTTAACTTAGTTCGGAATGGAGAGATTTCAAAATAACTTGGCACAAATGTTCACCATAACAAGGCGGTGTGTCGTGACTGTAGGTCCAAGGTCAAGGTCACTGTTACTAAAAATAGAATTTTCTTGCAAAATCTTGTCCGCTCTGTAACTTTGTTATTTCTTACTGGATTTTTAAATACATCTAGAGCGCGAAATTGGTCTTAAAAATTGAACCGTTGTAATTTTGTAACCTAACAGAAGCGTTGGTTACACTGGTTACTTAACATTTTTCTCAGTCCTGCCAAACTATCCTATAAGCGACTAAAAACTGTTCTCTTATCATCTTTGATATTATATTACATAGAAACATTGGGAATATCAGAAAATTAATTGAACACAAATTATTTCGGGCTAGTTTCACTGGTTACATAATGGTTACATGCGGTTGCAAAGGTTTAAAATAACTTGACACAAATGTTCACCATGACAGGGCGGTGTATCGCTTACCATGCCCATTCCTGTAGGTCAAGGTCAGTGTTACTAAAAATAGAATTCTCTTGTCCGGGCTGTAACTTTGTTATGAATAGATTGATTTCAAAATAGCTTGACACAAATCTTCATCATGACAAGATGGTGTGTCCCGTACCATGCCCATGCCTAGGTCCAAGGTCAAGGTCACTGTTAGTAAAATAGAATTTTCTTGTCAGGGTTGTAACTACATTAGGAATATAGTAATTTCAAAATAACTTGGCAGAAATGTTCACCATGACAAGGTGGTGAGTTGTGTACCATGTCCATGCCTGTAGGTCCAAGGTCAAGGTCACTGTTACTATAAATAGAATTTCCTTGTCCGGGCTATAACTTTGTTTTGAATGGAGGGTTTTCAAAATAACTTGGCACAAATGTTCACCATGACAAGGCGATGTGTTGCATACATTACCCATGCCTGTAAGTCCAAGGTCAAGGTCACAGTTACTAAAACTTGAATTTACTTGTTCAGGCTATAACTTCTTTATGAATGGATTTCAAAATAACGTGGCACAAATGTTCACTACGACATTGCATTGCATTACCACCAACTTCTTCACAGACATTTCCGTAATGAGAAGACAACAGTGCCACAAATACAAATAATTTACTTGATTATCAAGTTTATGCATATTCTTATAATTACTCGAACATCACTGTCTTTGAAATGCTATTATTCCCATCATTGCACTTTAGTATCTGGAAACGATGCATAGCGGAGGCATCCGTGTCCTATGGACACATTTCTAGTTTAAAACAATTTTAATTGTATTAATTAGGAAAATTAACCCTTTCCTCCATACACACGCATTTTTACGCATGTGCGACCAGTGTACATCCATGCCGTTCGATCAGGATCTGCACTGGTCATATTTTGGTCAGAAATAACAAAGAATAAAAAAGCCAACAGTTTAGATCCTGATCAGACGGGATGTGCCGGCTGATCTGGATCTTAACTGTTCACCCATGCAATAAAGGTGTATCTATGGAGGAAAGGGTTAACTAAGCGACTCCAGTTGGACAAGGCAGTCGGAACGACAGCAATGTCCCCCGCAGCAGATGTGAATGTGGGAAAGGTTATGGATGGTTATGAGCAAATTAAACAATAGCTCTGGGCAATGGGCAGGCAGGTGGAAGCCAATTCAAGTGCAAGGGTATGTCAGGTTCAGATAAGTTTCAGAGTATTGGCCTGCTCAAACACCAGAGGCATCCTTGACCTTGAGCCTGCCAGGTTGGAACATGGGTTCTGCACATCAGGTTCATGAACTGAACATTTCAATTAAGTTTCATGATATTCATTCCAGGGGCTCAGAAGATATGAACTGGATACGAAATGCATGGTTCAAATCTTTAAACACCACTGGTGACCTTGACACTGAGCCGGCCATGTTGGAACATGGGTTCTGCACGTCTTCTTGATGGGGAGAACATTTGACTTAGTTTTAATGAAATTCGTTCTAGGGGTTTTAATGTTATAGACCGGACACAAAGCATGCAATTTTCAAGAAATTCCTTCAAGGCTTTTCAAAAAACACCACTGGTGACTCATATCGAGGCGGCCATGTTTGAACATGGGTTCTGCACGTTTGACTAAAGTTTCATGAAATTCCTTCTAAGGGTTGAAAAGTTATGGACCAGACACGAAATATGCTGAAACACAAAAGGCGGCCTTGACCTTGAGCCAGCCAGGTTGGAACATGGGCTAAGCACATCAGGTTCATAAACAGAACATTTCACTTAAGTTTCATGATTTTTATTCCAGGGGTTCCGAGATCTCCAATTAACTTGCCAGTTTGTGTACATACACTGTATACAGCCGAGACCTCTCTTAAATTTAGTCTTAACATTTTGAGAATGTGCTACAAATGTGTTGTTGTTGTTTTACATACAAACAGTGAATAAAATATTCAGAAAAGCCCGATATTCAAAGTGCTATAAAGTAAGAATGTTTGCTTGGTCAGTATCCATAGAGAATGACAAAATTTACCTTATAAAAACCTCCAGAGCAAAGCTCTTAATTTTGCATAACATATCTGATATTGACACCTTAAGATTAAATCTAAATATAGCTGAAGACAAGTAGAAATATTGGAATATTGATACTTGAAATTTTTACTCTGCTACTAAAATTTTTGTTTCAAATGTTATCATTGAACAACCAGTGAATGAATTGTTCAGGAAAGATTGAACTTTAAGATGGTATAAAGTTTGTGTCAAAATCTGGTTGATAACTGTAGAAATTCAGATTAAAATTTAAAAGAAAAAAAAATTAAAAATCCCCAGGGCAGGGCCCCTGGGCAATTCAAGAAAATGATTTTTATAATTTGAGTAGAGATCATCAATATCAATATTCATACCAAATTTGATGACAATCAGACAAGAAATGTGACCTCTATTGCATTAAAATTTTTGCTTTAATCTGACCTAGTGACCTTGACATTGAGCCGGCCATGTTGGAACATGGGTTCTGCACATCGTCTTGATGGGGAGAACATTGGCCTAAAGTTTCATGAAATTCCTATTAGGGGTTGAAAAGTTATGGACTGGACACGAAATGTGTGCGCACGGAAGGACGGGCAGACAGACGGAGACCATTCCTATATCCCCCAGCCCCTATGCGGCGGGGGATAAAAAGTTGCGAAGGACTGTTTGTAGATTCCAGTAAAGCTCCTACTATTGACCAGGGTTAAATAAATCAACAGCTTTCCATGTCCAGTATTTATTGACCACAAGTCTATGTACAGATGGTGACAATAATACAGTCATAAACACCGAACATTGCTCCAGCAACTTGGTTTACTTAGCCGCTGTCACTTTCTTGTTGTGTTTCTTGGCAAATCTCATGTTTCTCAAGAACTTGGGATCAACCTGTGGATAGAAGAAATTAAATCTTCAAATGTTATTTGAAATTGAAACATGGAAGCAATTAACCCTTTCCTCCATAGACACACCTTTCTTGCATGGGTGAAGAGTGTACATCCAGATCAGCTTGCACATCTGTGCTGTCTGATCAAGATCTGCACTGTTCGCTTTATGATTTGTTATGTTATTTCTGACCAAAATGCGACAAGTGCAGATCCTGATCAGCTGGCACATCTGGATCTACACTGGTCTCACATGCGTAAAAATGCCTATAAATGGAGGAAGGGTTAAATAGATTTTTAAACACTTGTGATGTCCTTGGATAAGTAAAGTAGTTCAATGCCTTGTTTATCAATGAAAGTGGAAAGCTATTACAGTCATGATGAACAGAGTAGGACAATCTGACCTGTCCAAATAAATATCGAACATGACCAGATCTCTACACTCCCAAGTCTTGTATGAATATTGTTATTTGATAATGTTTATAGGTTGTGCTACTTTAATGGGAACAGTGCATTGTTAACATCCACTATACCTAGGTTTCAATATTTCACTCACAAATTACTTTGATTAATCGTCTTAAATTAATAGTTAATTAATGTTCTTAAAGTAGTTTGCAGCCTGGTTAGCAGGAAAAGCAGAAGTTGTCAAACCAAACAAAACATGCCTTTATTAGTTTAAGACTGTCAAACCTTTCTAAGATCTAAAACTGTTAGTGTCAATTCATAATAATGTCTTTGAATGGGCGAGATTCAAGTCAGAATCTCTAAGATGAGATAGTTTCTGATTTACTTTGGAGGGTAAAACATAACATTGAGATCAAAGTCTGTTACTCGTTTGTTTTTCCATAACACATTCTTAATATCCGAGTATTTTGTGGCCAAACATTATTTTGTTCAGGCAGAATTTACTGGCATGTCTGACCTATGTCTGGATGGTGCCATAAACTCATTCTTAATGACCTGTGCAGGAACAGAAATTGGGCTGAAAAGTTCACTAAGGCAGGATAAAAGTGATTGTCATAAATTCAAAACAATTTTTTCAAATTTTCAAAATTCAAACTATAACTCATAATGTTCACATTAATTAATCATGAATATGAATTTTACACAAACTTAGGGTAGCTTTCAATGTTTAGTGCAAAAAATAGCATATTATTGGCTTATCAGTCACAACTGTGAGCTGTAAACTCATTTTCCAATGGTGTTAATTAAAAACATGTATAACTAGATGTTTTTTGTGAAAAACGCATGTCTCCCCCCCCCCCCCCCCCCTGCGCCCTATTGAAGGAAGGCCAAGGAAATGACATGATTATTCACTCTACGGGCCCCTGTGATGTTGAATTTTGGCCTACATACCCCTAAATGAACAGCTTAAGTTGGCATTTCGTTTTAAATTTTATCAGCTTTTGATAGGGTTTTATTCAAAACGGTACTAGAGCAAACAAGAAAAAAGTGAGTTACCCCTTTGTTGCTTGGATGCCTCTGTGTCTTAGGTCTGAAGATACCATTTCTGTGATGTTTCTTGTCTGAAAACATGTTCCAAATTTGTTATGGAGTTCATTTATACTGACTTTAGCAGTGGTAATATGAGGTGAAAAACACCTACAACCAGGTACTTCATTCTGGTGACTACCCAAAACTTTCATTATTCTGTTCAAGCTGTATTAAGTACACGCAAGTAACTTTTTGAACAGTGAGCTTTACTCAAAAATATGGCTAAGAAAATGCAATGATGAAAGGTTGAGCACTACTAATCACATAGTGAATTCTTGTAAATCACAAGTCTAAGTTTTTCTCTATTTCAGTACTGGCCAGAATACTAGTACCGCTCAACCAAAATGAATCAGAAAAGTTTTAATGCTTTAACAGTTTTACAAGTTTCACATGCCACCAGAAGTCTTTTTTGACTTAGTGAAAGGCATCAGTCCGTCCAACATGTCCGAGAGATTTGGCTTCGATCCGGTAAAATGTCGCATGTTGACGGTCAATCTGTCCGGCGACTTAAAAGCAAAGGGAATCAACATTTTCTTCTGAAACTATAAGGGGAAGTATGATATGTTTGTCTTCAAATCTCACAGTAGTTACTTCCCTTCAGTCAGTTAAAAGGTTTGTGATTGGTTGCCCGAGTTTTATTTTCCAATCGTGAACTCTGTAACATAATCTCAAGGCCTTGAAAAGAAAATGGGGTTTTGGCTGTCTTGCATAAATTTGCAGTTGTGTTCAAACTGGTGATCTTTCACGAATCACAGAGCAAATACCGGTGTCTAGGCCATTCAGTTTCAATTTTAAACTAATTCAAAATGGCTTTGTTGCCGGTGTTGATTTTCATCTCATGGAAACAATAAAATGAAAGTCTAATGAAGTTTCATGGAATAAAAGTTGGATCGTTTTAAAGACAGGCGATCAGCAGTCAAAGTAAGTTATCTTTTATAAACCCTAAGTAGCGTAATAAACCTATGATTACATGTACATCTCAACAATTTTTCTTCTTTGTTATTCTGTAGCTAAAATGGACTACGGTAAGCAAAACTGGTAAACCAGGTTAGTTTTGTTGGTGAAACAAGATATGACTAGTGACCATCTGATTATAAGTTATATAATCACTTGAAAATTCCAAAGAAGGGTCAGATGACCCCTTGTTTTTAAAAACTATTGAAATCCACGATATCTCCATCTTTTTTCTCGGTCTGGCAGGATTCTTTCGGTCCAGAAAAATTTCATTGCTTACAGGACTGAATAACCGGCAAATGTTTGGCCTTTCGCGAAGTCTGTTTTTAGCAAGCAAAAAGCACTGTTAAATTAATGTCAAAGTAGTGCGATGCAGTTGCTGTTATTCATATTTTTGTAGAATCAGCTATGTTCGCTTTAAACAACTTACTCTGGTTATGGTTTGTGTGATTCTTCGACTTGGCCATTGTTGGTTCCGTGTAGATCTGAAAAAATAAAACAATTTTAAATCAAGACTTCTAACATAGTAGGAAGAGCTGTTTTGTTTAGCTCAAGACAGAGCTCTGTTTAGCTTATATTGCTTAACTGATTATGTGGAACCAATAAATTGTCCCTAAACAGGTGCACGGATTTTTTTGTTGTTGATTTATAGCCGATATTCGGTCAAGTTTCCAATGGCAAAACATACTTTTTTCCCCCAATTTGAAAAGAAAAATTCCCAATTAAATCCATACAAAAATTTCTGACAAAAAACCTGCAATCATTGTGTCATTTCATTAGTTAAATATTATAGCTTGTTAGTTAATAAGGCATTAATTGTTGCTTTAATCCAGCAATTATTATTAGTTAAGTGTAAAACTTTTTATTCCAAAATGATGCAAAAAAATTCCAATTTCTGGCAAAATGATGTGAAAATTCCCAAATCCAGGGGTATGGGTCATATTCCCAAAATGGTGAAAAAAGCCCTGAGGTGTCTGTGTTTTCAAAAGGTTTTTTTTCACTGCCATGGAACGGGGCCCATGCCCTTGAATTTTGATAAAAATGGCGCAATTTCTTCTAGTGTTAAGTTACATTTAAGAAAAAAACTGCACGATTTTACAGTTTTTCCGAGGGTTTGGCTATCATTCCACAATTCTGTGAATGTGGTTTGCGTGACTGTCCGCTAATTTTATTACAGTGAATTGCTATTCCAAACTTTCATCATTCTATGCATATATAATGCTAATATTATAACAGTGAATTGCTTTTCTAAACTTCCATCATTCTATGCATATATAAAAGTGTGAAAGTGCTCTTTACACCTGTTTTGAGCCTCATAAAGTGTCTATCTCAAGAAAATGTTGCATTTATTTATTCACTATTATGCTAGGAGGTGTGATTGTTAACCGAAGAAGACAAAACGGAAAACAGCATTGTAGATGGTAGATAACAGGAAATGTACAGACGCTAACTTCGGCTAAGATGGACAAAACAACTTAAAACACTCAACCATCTTGTTATAGAGGCGGAGGAGTTCTCTGCTTACTTCAGTCTAAGATAAGAAAGAGAATCATATTGGCAATTAACTGGATTCCTGCCTTTGGAAGATGCGACTTAATCGGGTCTAGGAAACGGCTGTTTTTATGGACTGTCTGTAAATTTATAGACTGTCTGTTTATTTATAGATAAATGTGTCTGTAAATATTTATGGACAAGGGAGGTTACAAAAGTTGTCAAAAGTGTAAATCTTGGTTCTACACCACATTGGGATAAAAATGAATGAAAATCTACAAATAAATTAGTATTAAATATTGTAAATCAACATAACTTTTTTTTAAAAGATCATTATTATGTTCAGATGATTGTGTGAAATGTTGTTAGATCATTGATGACCATGTTGGAGAAGAAAATAGCAGTGTAAACAAACTTCTGTTCTTTTTGTTTATGCCCTATGTCATGCTCTTTGCTATCAGAATTAACAAAAATGCTTTAGGTTTGTGAATTTCTAAAATGTTTTAACTTTTGTATCAACCCTTGTCCATAAATTTGCGGACACATTTATCTCATAGGGGGCCGGGGCGGTGTTGGGATGGTGTGGGGTGCATTTTAGAACCCAAATCTTTGACTGATATATATACCATAAACAAGGGTTTGATCTTCAGAAATTCAATTTTCTACCTTATCTCCATTTTTTATCAATATTTTGGATACAAATGGCCTGAAATCATTGACATGTGTCATTATTTATCTGCTATATATGTCTCTTTCAATAAACATTTACATCAATTGTCAAATCCAAACCGTTTTTCTAAAAATCTCAATAGAGTGACACAAAAACTGCACTTTCTGTTTAGTCCAACACGATGTCGCAACAACGATTTACACCTGTAAAACGTTCGAGCACGAGGAAATCGGAGATAAAGGTTAACAGTCCTGTATAGCCTGCACAAAAACTTATCGTTTACCGATAAATGTAGTCGCTAATCACTTAATCCAAGGGTAGTTTGCACCGAAATTCTTAAACTATGTTCAATTTGTTGCTTTTAGCTGCCATGATTAATCACGTGACTTCGGTTGTAAAGCAGTCATAAAAGATACTTTCTAATTGGTCAAGAAATCGACATTAGTTTATTGACCAATCAAAAAAGTCCTTACAATTCCCCTGTTGGTCAAGGTCACATGATTCATCATGGAAGTGCAAAGTGACAATTTTGTATAATTTTGTCAATTTCGATGCCTACAACGATTAATTAAAGTGTTCTGTGAATACCGTCAGCGGTAAATGGTGATATTTTGTTCAAGTTATGCATGGCTTATAGCCTTTATCTCCGATTTCCTCGTGCTCGAACGTTTTACAGGTGTAAATCGTTGTTGCGACATCGTGTTGGACTAAACAGAAAGTGCAGTTTTTGTGTCACTCTATTGAGATTTTTAGAAAAACGGTTTGGATTTGACAATTGATGTAAATGTTTATTGAAAGAGACATATATAGCAGATAAATAATGACACATGTCAATGATTTCAGGCCATTTGTATCCAAAATATTGATAAAAAATGGAGATAAGGTAGAAAATTGAATTTCTGAAGATCAAACCCTTGTTTATGGTATATATATCAGTCAAAGATTTGGGTTCTAAAATGCACCCCACACCATCCCAACACCGCCCCGGCCCCCTATGATTTATCTATAAATAAACTGACGGTCTGTAAATTTACAGACAGTCCGTAAAAACAGCCGTTTCCTAGACCTGTTAATCTAAGCTTGTCACCCATGAGGTCATATCCAAGAAAAAATGGGCTAAACACAATGTTCTATCAAACATGCATACTGTTTCGCATAAACATCACGAAGTTTGGTAATAAATTACATTTTCTAAGTTAACGACCCAATAATCTTTCTATTTTTTTCTGACCTGTGTAGTTATTTGAAACAAATAGCAATATATAGTCATTTGTTGCGTATTTCACTATTAAAAAAAAACATGACTTTCTATTGAAACATTCGGAGATTAATGGATGACATAGATTTATCCGAATTGTTTATTTTTCTTACTTTTCCACTTGCGATTGAACCGGAAAAGGAAATGGTGCGGACTTTATCTCGTCAATTCAGACGCTTTGAACAGTGTATCTCAACGTAGACTTCTTCACAGTGATGTTAATAAACTGAGGTTGACAAATTTATCTCACAACTTCGTTGGGTAGGTTGAGATTGGTCCCCGACTCATGTGCAACTGTTTATCTTCAATACAAAGATTGGATAGAATTAGTCATACTAGCTCGACTATAAAGGTTGCTTATAATATTACTGTTTGATTTGTCTCCACATGATAAAGATAAAGAAACAATTTACTTTTGTTCTTGAAAAGTGAAATATGTACATCAGATATAACCACATCCAGAAGACACAGCAAATTTTAAAGGGGGGCGTTTCAGATTTTTTGAGATCCATTTAATTGCAAAGATCAACAAAATGTATTTGTATTTTCTTCAAATCAAAGAATTCTGAAAATCAGTCCATAAATAACTTATATACGACTGTTTGAAATTGCCTTTTTATTTCTTTAGGGACAGCCATATTGAATGGTGACCCGTGACATCATCAATTCCTGTGCACAATATATATAAGAAAATTTCAAACATTAAGTGTTTGAAGTATTTCCTGTGAATTTCTATTAGAAATAAATTTTATTATTATATATCTAATAAATGTAACCAATCGACAATCTGCATTTGTACGACGTGACCGTCCAATGTATTCCCGTATTGGATCCAAAAAATATATATTAATTTCATATTGGACGGTTGGGTACATGTGCACTAAACAATCTGCATTTGTACCACGTGACCGTCCAATATATCCCTTATTGGATCAAAAATATATATTTATTTCATATTGGACGGTTGGGTACATGTGCACTAAAGATATATAATAATAAGGTTATTATACATTTAACTGTACAATACGGAATATATTTGGACTCGTACACTCGCCTATCGGCTCGTCCAATATGACTTCAAGCTGTGTACGAGTCCAAATATATTCCCGTATTGTACAGTAAAATGTATAATAACCTTAATAATTACAAATATTAATAAAAATCTATTAGTGCACATATATTGATGATGTCAATAGTTACCTCAAAATGGCCTCCAGCATATATTTTGATCAATATTTAACTGACGGTATATCAGCAACCAGTAAACCGATTTTGTGCTCAGTTTTAAAATGTCTTTGCATTGATAACTGATTCCAATATTCCGGAATAACTCTTTAAATAAACAATTTAATTAATGCAATTCTTTCACCACCAATTACTTCCAACAAGGCAAGTCAGTGCTAAACTATGTTTATCGGGAGGTAACCATAGAAATCGTCAATTACTATGGTTATCGGACCTATCTAGTCTCTTATTTAAAAATTCTTATTTTTGCGTATATAAAGAGCTTTAGTAAGTAATACTGTTTATTATTTCTTGACTTCTTATTTAAACGTAAGAACTTGGGCTTTATTTTAATAGCATTTTTATAAATTACCTCATTATAAAAATGATATTATCAAGTGTGGGTTTCGCCATTGAGATTTCTATCTATTTCTTTCTTTCAATTCTGCCTCACTCCTCTAATTGACTATAATGGGCAGGGTGCACGCGGGTGTTAGTAAGTATAAAACTGGAAACATGATTTCCAGGCATAGAAGGATCGAAAAGCAAAGGGTATAGTTGTTAAAATGTTAAAAATAGTAGTGAGATAAAAGACGGTTAAAACAACTGTTGTGTTTAATATTTATACGAGGCCACTGCCTGCTTGAAAGATTCAAGACTAGGCAGTGTCGCAATTTAGTCTCAATAATTCGACTGCAAGCACAGACCCATTATCATACTGAATTTTTACAAATGTCTGTCCTTTACGTCTCAAGCAGTTACGATCAAAACTGTGGTGGAAATCGACCCGATTTAAATTCTGTTATTTATCGATAAACGTGAGTCAGATAAACTTTAAGCGCCGAAATCGAAATTTGTTGACATGGGTGGAGGTTTAAAAGAGTTTTGCATAAAAAACGAAACCGTTATTTATAAAGGATTACATATACTGATTCTACTTGAATGTGGTTTTTCAGGTATGTAAATTTTTTAAAGATACATATGGTTTAAGATGCTTTATTGAGCCGCCAAAGTTGTGATTCAAATTCCGATCGGCGGCATATAGAAGTAGAAGAAAATTGTTCCGCATTGATTTGAATAGTAACTGGGTTGTGCGCGAAGGACGATCATCACATATATAGAAAAGTAATTGTCACGCACAAATTGTTATGCTATGTCGCAATTATGCGATGGTAATCTAGCTGTGACTTTGGTGTTGGGGAAGAAGGAATATTTGCAGATTTTAAGAAATCAGATTTAACATGAATTTGACGGAGACTGAGGGGTGCATCTGCCTGGTCTGGATTTTGCGCTTTACAAAATTAATAACATTTTTTGCACAAATACAGTGCTTTGTAAATTATAAAAATTATTTTAACTGTGTACGTATTAAATTAATATAATATAGTAAACTCTATTTTACTACCATATTTAGATTGTATCCTTTCAAATAATGGATTTAAGTTCAATCAATAATTAAATGTTACTTTTCCGGCATATATCTTTTCTGTTTATAAAAGATAAGAACATATGTTCATTGTATACGGTTTCCGGGTTTACCACACCTGGTCCTAAACCGGACTCCGGTATTTAGTTTTCTTCGTCTTATAAAGTTACTTCCCTTTACACTAAAATTAGTGTTTTCATTGACTTATTTATGGTGAGGTGCTGATGATAGAAAATCCACTTGATGCCGATAATCGATGTCATTCTTTCGTCATCGTATTATACCTATATTTACCACTGACTATTAAGTACTGCATAATTAGGCATATCCTTGTCATAAATCAATACCATATCCCGGATACAGTAATGATATATTGAAATTAAATTGATTCCAATCAATGATCGATTATGATTTGCAGTTGATATCCAAACACAACTTATGAACATATTATTTTTTGGTGTGTTCAGAATTTTCCCCTATAAATTTTGAAAAAAGGATGAAGTTTGCCGAAGATTGCAACTGGCCTTACTCCATAAAGATGACTTATAATTATATTCAGTAGGCAAACAATGTAGATCCAGATCAACTGGCACATCTGTGCTGTCTGAAATTAATAAACTCTGTATGCTTTTAGATTCATTAGTTTTTTTTTCCGACCAAGAAGCAACACGTTTAAATCCATATCAGACGTCACAGATATGAAATTGATCCGAACTGTCTGAGAGGATCCATGGATCAAGCACTTGATAAGCAATTACTTGTGTTTACTGCAATGACTACTGGAAATATAAGAGTTCAACCTTTCTTTTTACAGAGATGATTTGTTTACATGCTCCACAACATTTAACCCTTAACTCAATATACATGCATTTTTACCATGTGTGACTAGTGTAGATCCGGATCAGCCAGCACATCTGTGCCAACTGATCTGGATCTGTACAGGTTGCATATTGGTCAGAAATAATCTTATGACTCTCAAAACGAACAATAAAGATCCTGTTCAGATGGTAGAGATGTGCCAGTTGATCTGGATCTACACTGTTCCCCCATGGGATAAAGGTATTACTTTGGAGTAAAGGGTGAAAGAGGGATATGTTTAGCATCTGCAAGTCATTGAATCAGCCCATTACATAAGCCAGGAAGTGTCAAGTGGTTCATCTTTAACCCTTTAATCCTTTACTCCATAAATACGACTTTTTTGGCCTTTTTGATCCAGATGTTCACTGCCTTTTGATTTTATTAGGTTATTTGTGACCAAGAAGCAAACAGTGTAGATACTGATCTGGTGGCACAAGTCTGCCTTCTGATTATGCCCCTTTGAAGTGGGAGGCATAGACAGTTGCACTTGTCTGTACATACATCTGTGCATCCCTAAAATCTTGTGGCATCAACTGCACTTTAACTACCTGGCGGATTTCTTTTAAAGTTGCAAAGATGATCAACCAAGATATATAGATGATCATTGAGAAAAGATTTGTTCCTGTCCTTTGTTAACTTCATTAGAAATGCAGGGCTTTTCATCAGAAAAATTGGGAAGAGGCCCTGGCCTTTCTAATTGGGAAATTTATGTGCGATAATTGTTAATTTTGGGAAGACAAAATTAATTGAAAAATGGGTTCTAGTTTATAAAATTGAATAGTAATATGTATTTTTAAACTTAAATCTAATCTTTAAGCAATTTATTTTTCAGACTTCAATTTTCAAACACCCCTCAGGAGTTTTTAACCTTTTTTGGACATCTCGCCTATCATTTTGGGAAGAGTCTCTGCCACAGTTGGGAAAAAATACTGTATTTTTGGATTGGGAGGAGGCCTTTTATAGGCCTCTGTTATATAAGGATGAATAGCCCTGAAATGTTGTTACAGAAGTGAGGGGATCAGTGTCCTGAGGACACAGTCTGGTCTACATTTCCACTACACACATGTGATAAAACTCTTATATGGGGCACGTCACAGGAAAAGGTACCTTCGGACAGTTGACGTTAATTCTTGAAATAACGTCATAAATTGAGCAGACGACAATAATTATTATGCCTTTTGCAGTAAAAAAACCATTGTATTGTCAAAATGAATAAGATAATCTCTTCTAAGTTATGCGAAACTAAAAGATATTTGTAATTTCTTTCCAAATATAGTAAAAACTAAAATGTAACAAAATATGTCCGAATGTACCTTTTCCCGTGACGCGCCCCATATATGGTGTAAAGGATTAAATTTCTAACAATTCATTTTGAATAATTCTCAGTTTTCAGCAAACAATTGGTGGGCGTGAAAGTTGACAGCATGGGATTTCCTTGGATAGAATGTCTGGTGACCATGACCATGGGCTTACATGTAATGATTTGTCCCTATTCCAAGGTAGAGGAATCCTTCAACATTCAGGCCATTCATGATATCATACATTATGGAACCAACATTTCACAGGTAAAGCAATTTATACATGTGGTCACATACTGCTTGGTAATTTTCAGATGTTTATTAACCCTTTCTCCCTTTTTACGCATATGTTACAAGTTTAAATCTAGGTCAGGGGACACATCCATGGAACTAAACTGTTTCACCGAGTCCAATCGTTCACTATAGGTCCCAGGAGGAGAACGCATGGATAGATAGGATTTTCAGGAGGGAATCGGGTACTGTGGTTAGAAAATCGTCTCGCATTTCTTTGAAAATGCATCTATCACATAAAGCTACACCATATGCTGATCTCCTATGTTAACTTTAAACGATGGCCATCTCAAATTTGCCAATGATTTGGTAACTTCTGAGAACATTCACAACAACTGCACAAGAAAATCGCAAAAAATGGCAAAATCACTCTTTAAAAGTCAATATTATATAAGTCAAAAGTCAATATAATAAGTTAACATAGGAGATCAGCATAGGCTGTAGCTTTATGTGATAGATGCATTTTCAAAGAAATGCGAGACGATTTACTTACCACAGTACCCGATTCCCTCCTGAAAATCCCATCTATCCATGCGTTCTCCTCCTGGGACCCATAGTGAACGATTGGACTCGGTGTGTTTGCCCATAAAAATAATAGTGTATCTATGGAGGAAAGGGTTAAATATAACGTAATTTGCTCTATAGATAAAATCATTTGTTTTAAAAGCTTTGAAATGAGAATAATGGTAGAAAGAAAATTTGCAGAGAAAGTATTTCTCTACTCAAATTTTTGGACCAATATCTATTAATAAATCTGAGTTTTGTGTATATATATAAAAACAGTCCAATTGTGATATTGTATTTTGAGTAATCAATTTTTTTTTTAATTAAATATATAAGAAAAACTGACAGGACTGGTATGGCAGCAGACATAGGATTTACCCTTTCCTCCATAGACACACTATTATTGCGCAGGCGAACAGTGTAGATCCAGATCAGCCGGCACATTTGGCCTTCTGATCAGGATCTGCACTGTTCGCTTTTTTATTTGTTAAGATTATTTCTGATCAAAATGCAACCAGTGCAGATCCTGATCAGATGGCACAGATGTGCTGGCTGATCTGGATCTACTCTGGTCGCACATGTGTAAAAGGGCGTATACAGTGAAACCTCTCTATAATGGACACCTACGGGAGTGAGGGAAAGTAGAGGTATTTGTCCACAGTAAGATTTATTAGCAAAATACATTTTCTGCAAACTTTTCTCACAAACTTGAACATTTCATGGGTATGTTTTGCATATATACTAACATTTAACAACTGAACAAGGTAGTCCCTGCAAAGACTTTGCACCCTTGATTTTGGTCTACTTGGGTCCCAGCTGTAAAATAAGTTTTAATATTCATGCTTAAGGATATTGTTAACCCTTAACTCCATAAAGTTATGCGTTTATTATCACATGTGTGACCAGTATAGATCCAGATCAGCAGGCAAATCCATGCCATCTGATCTAGATCTACACTAGTTGCTTCTTGGTCAGAAATAATAAAAACGTCAACAGTTTAGATCTTGATAAGACAGCACAGATGTGTCTGCTGATCAGGTTCTAAACTGTTTGCTAATGCAATAATGGCACTATCAATGGAGTAAAGGGTGATGTTTAAAGTTGTTTATTTTTCAGTATGATCATCTTCAGTTTCCTGGTGTAGTGCCAAGGTCATTCCTCGGGTCACTTGTTGTAGCTGCAGTGTCCTCCCCACTTGTTTACTTGATGTCAGTTTTCAATGTGCCGAAAATCTATGAGCAGTATGTTGGTATGTATCGATTTGTGTATGCTTTGAAGAGATATCAGGCCTCGAACAGTTGTAATCAAAGCGCTGAAAGCGTTGAAATACTGGCGCGCTGGTTGAATCGAACATGCCCTGCACAGATATCATTACTGTAAACATATGAAACTATGTGTGATTTTTTCGTTAAACTTTGTGACAGTTACTATCATCAACATTAGCAAATAATTCTGTATATTCAGGGATTTCAATAGATGCAGGTACTTGTATTTTGATGCAAGGAAATTAGGTTTTCCACTTTTTTTTCACCTGAATCTTAGGCCGGGGTCTTTTTGATGCAGAAGCGTATGATTAGTGGTTAAATTTTGCTAGAATAACGATGATCAGGCTCCGCCACAACTGAGTATTGTCAACAATGAAATGCACAAGGCTCACGTACCTTAAGAGACTGAAACAGTTACAATCTTAATTTTTACGTCGATCGCAACAATGCATTAACAAAAATATTCGCCAACTTACTGACGGTCTCCCCAGGATTTTTGGAAGGGTTGTCGCTGGATATTTCGTGGATATAAGCTCGCGAAACTTTATTTTTTAACTATAATTTTATACAATTTTATATTTGTACCAAAGTTTACTTCAAAAACTGTATATAGTACATAGATGTTTTTTTTTATCTCTTTAGAGCCAAGAAAGGTACAAAGTTGAAAAACATAAATAATGTGAAACAATGTGTAAACAGTATGTCAGCATGTGTTTTAATAACATAAACTGATCTGATCTCATCAAGTTACAATGTCAACTATATACTCTGTATAGTTAGTTTTTCACCTTCATTGTCCAAGATATCTCACACATATCAAACTCAGTGTTTCATTACAACTGACAGAATTAGGATTAAACTTTCAGAAGCCTCTTTTTTTCTTGGGCCCAAGCGCTGACGGCCTTATTATAATTAGTGATGTGCCGATGATCGGAAGACATCGATTAGCGACGTGTAAATGCTTCTCGATGTCGATGATCGATGTCGTTCTCTCATAATCGATTAACAGTTGAGACATGCGCAATGTAAGAGACAAAATATTATATAAAGGTACGGGTTCCGGCTTTTACACCGGCCATAAAGGGAAATCACTTTGAAAAATTGAAAATTAAAATGGCGACCCGAGAGATTTACGAGAACCTAGGCAAAAAATTAATCAGAAGCACTTTAGATTCTACAAGATTAACGAAGAACTTCCATTGCACAGAAAAAACCTAGACCTAACAAAAGGCCTTTGCAGAATTTGTTGCAAATAGTACAAAAATACAGGCAACAAGCAAAAACGCAAAATGGCGCCGATTTTGTCGAGCGTCTGAGTTGCGTAGCTATATGACGATGGTAAAAATTCTTCGAATAAATATGTATTGCATTTACTAGACATCTTATCTTGTGTATTCAGCCTTAAAATAAGTATATTATTCATAGGAAAAAGCAACATTTTTGCATTTGAGAATTCATGTAGCGGATCAAGAGGGTTTCAGTTCATTTGCACAAACCTTTTTGGGCAGCAATGATTTTGATTCGGTTTTTGTCAGAAAGTTGAAAATTATTAGTATCCAGTAATTATGTATGCTACTGATCTAAGACCATTTGTAAACCTAACACTGCGTAAATTAGGAAACCGATTATAATCGTGAAATCGCATCGGAAAGGGCAACCGATTCCAACCGATGATCGATTATGATTTGCAACCGATTTCCCAACACTAATTATAATCAAACTTCAGTACATCAGGACCTTCCATGGATATCATTAACAATGAATTTAATGTTGAATTGTTAAGCCTGCTTCTAAGCTTAGTCTTCACTCTTGATAAGGTGGAAAAATCCCACTCACAATCTGAAATTAAATTAATTTACGATACCAGTAAACATATAGATAGCTTCACATATATAAAAATAATATCATAATAGGTATTCAGTTAACACAAACAGGTATAATAAATTATGTAGTGCATCCCAAGAACCTGGTTTAAACCCCTAGTAGCAAATTATTTTGCTACTGACTGTTCCAAGGCGCTAACCCATACGGTTCCCCTTTTTTGTTAAACAATCAACAAACAAATCATTTATTTTCCTCTCTTCTTTTTGCTGCAGGGGAGGCTGTGTTTTATGAGTGTGGCGATTCCTGATATGCATATTTCCCTTTTTATATATAGTAGCATGAAATTGAGTTATTTTATTTATTTAATGCAAGTTACAAGGCTAAGTAAATATATATAAAAAACATTGCCAACTTCTTGCAACCAGAAGTAGACTTTCTTCCACTTAGGATCGACACCTGACTGGATCGAACTGGCTGTTCGAGGTAGCCGGCGTTGATTCAGTGTCTCGGCATGTTGGGGTACCGCGTCCGGCGTCGGAGTAATTTCACGACGTGAAGGGGTACTTGGCGTCGTAAGAGTCGCTCTTGAAGGGCTATCCGGAAATGATCTCGATCTCATTTCTAGAATTTTGAAGTTCAGAATGCCCGATGGAGTTGGAATCAGCCTCACAAGGCCGGTTTCTCTTGAAATAAGATAGAATTGACGAGTCGTCGTTCTTTCGCGCATGCATACTTGAAAATGTGTCCGACGAAAATGAACTGATCGTTACGATGATAGCGCAGTAAAATGCCACAGAATGTATTTCTTTTGCAATTTAAGTTCTAAATGCAACTTGCCAATAGATTTGTTTAAAACAAATCCATTATCGCACAATTATTTTCATACATGTATACAGTACAATTTTCGAAGTGTTTGTCTTCTAATCACAGAACTAAGAATAACCAAATAATGACTCATGATCGCATCTTATTAAAATCATTGAACATTATGTTAAACACACCGGGTTCCGCTATTAATTGAGAATATCAAGAGTCAACAGAGCCAAAATACGATCAAACGACACCGACAGACCTGCGAATTCACCACGTGGACAGGCGGAGTTATCCAGCTGATAGTAAAGAAATCGATTGTGATTGGTCAAATCGCCCATTGCTTAACCTTGAATGAGGTGTGTATTGAAAAGCGACCTGTGTTTACAATGCAAGAAACAGAAAATTATGACATGTCGATTTTGAATAAACGGATGTCGGCGAATTTAACACTTGTTGGAAATAGATCAAAGCTTGTTAACGGTTGTCTGGGGAGAACACTGGGCCGGTCCTTGTTAGCCGAGCAAAATCTCGATCCACAACTACTCCAACCTAACCAAAATGGCAACCCACGCTATCTCCCGCTTGTCACGTGACTGATTTGTTTTTAATCGTTCTTTTAATATCCTTTCATAGTTGTTCGAATCACAACATTAAATTGTTTTCTTGTTTTTATTTGTAGAATTATCTTTCAAAGTTCGCATTCCTTCTCGAAATATTTGTATTTTCTTAAAATGCACTACTTTTTATGCCACACAACTACGAAATCTTTCAGGCGTAACTAAACTACTCATTCATATCCAGTTGCTTGTTCACTGCCGTAGCTGGTCATGATTTCACTCTACATTGTTCAATGGAATTTTTGACATGGATGCTCCAAAATTACACGGAAACTTACTATCAATCGCTCAGAATTCGTGGAATGGTGTGCTGCATTGTGCTTCACACTTGTGCAGAACATTTCGGCCTGCTCTCGCGGTGACCACTTACTTGATACGCTCTCGTGGTCGCTTTGATACACCCGAAGTTAAGGACTGCGCGTCGCAGAGTTCACAGCATCGTTAGTTAATACTGGCGCATGCGCGCCAGTATAAAAAAGCGTCACAGGCAAGTGACTCTGATTTCTACAATGTCATGTCTTGCACAAAATTTATTTGCCCTTAATTTCCTCTGACATACATTTGGATTATTTTTAGTAAGCGTGTAGCCTTTCAGGCTTTACACACTTAAACAACCGAAATATTTTTATACCAAAATTAATTAAACAAATAACAATTTCATCCTTATCACTTTTGATCCGTTAACTTCACCTAACCCTCATATTTGTATTTTCAGTGAGATTAAATGTAAGGTGATGTTTTTTAAAGCATTTGTAAGAAAGACTACATTAAATGCTGGTATTTTTATCCCCCCCCCCCCCCCAGTGGGAGGCATATAGAGTTTATATATATATGTATATATATGTCTGTACGTACATATGTATGTCCCCAAAATCTTGTTGCATCAACTCCTCATTACCTTTTGGGCAGATTTCTTTCAAACTAGCACAGATCATGAAGCAGGATGTGAAGATAATCATTAAGAAAAGATATTTTCCTTCGACCTTTTTTACCAGAGTTATGGCCCTTTGTTACAATTGTTGTTGTAGCAGTGGGGGCATCAATGTCCAAGGACACATTCTAGTTTATTTACAATTTTTCAGTAAGATTGTGCTTGGGAAATGCTGTTATCATGGGCTTGATATTGTACGCTGCAGCTGTGAAAGAGAAGTTTGGGAAACAAACTGGGCAGCTAATGTTGTTGGTCACTGTTACTCAGTTCCACTTTATGTTTTATGCCTCAAGAACATTACCCAACACATTTGCTCTTGTTTTAGGTAAGCAATTTTTTTTCTTTAACCCTTTCTTCCATACATATGCAATTTATTGCATGTGCAAACAGTGTAGATCCTGATCAGACGGCACAGATGCATATATATGGAGGAATGGGTGAAATTAAAGAGTGGTTAAAACTATGTCATCCAAGTGTCTCCCTCATGGCCTTTCAAAAAAAGGTGAAAAATCCATATCCTGATTTGCCGCACCCAGAAAACACAGCCTTCCCACTCACCCAAAAAGTAAAAAGGAAAAGAAAGCATTGGGTTATAAATAGACCAATTTTAATAAGATATCAAAACAATGAACAAAAAAAGAGAACCAGAGGGAGTACCAACTTTGAAGTAGCATTTCAATGTGCTTGACTTTGAAAAAGTGGAAAAAATGTGTTTAAAAACAGAGTGCATCTAACAATTCTCAAAGTTGTGCACAAGGCCATTAGTGTTGGAGGAACTAGCCCAGCGCACAAACCTAAACACGATACTAGTTCCTCATTGTATTTAATTGTATAGCTTAAGTTTACATTATGAATAGTGAGCTAAAACAAGGTTGTGATTAATTAAACTATTTTGTTTCATCATCTGTTTATTTTGCAGTGCTTTTAGCCCTCCGAGCTTGGTTGAAGAAAAACAATGGAACGTTTATCTGGCTGTCAGGGGCAGCAATTCTGATATTTCGATCAGAGTTGGCTCTCTTGTTGGGGATATTCCTGTTGCTGGACATTGTGTATCACAGAATATTGATACTGACTGTAATCAAGTGGACCGTACCTGCAGGGATAATTCTACTATGTATACCATATTATCCTTTTACTCCATACATAATGAGTTTTTTTAACATAAATGACCAGGTTAGATCCAGATCTGTATGTACATCTGTGTCACCCAATCTGGATCTACATGGTTTGCTACCTGGTCAGATATACTGTATAGCGCTTAATATTGGCGGTGTCAAATTTTGGCGTATTTTAAAGTGTTTTATATTGGCGGGGTCATATATTGGCGCTTACAAGCCAGACCGCCAAAATAAAACCCTTGATGAAAAATGGCGGAAATTTGACAGTGGAAGAGAAAAGTAAATGTCACAGTTATTCTATTGTTAAATTTTAAGTGTGAAAATATTATCGCATCTACCTAATACAGTACTTGATTGCTTTGTTTGAAACGTTGATACACTGCAGACTCTTTATAACGCGGTATTGCGGGTCCATCATCCCGACCGCGTAAATAAGTGAAACCGCGTTATATTTTCCCGCGCAAAATACATGTCCCGATTTTCCTGCGAAAAATACATGACCCGATTTTTCCACGCAAATATACTACCTAATACACAACTAACGAGATTATGCATAATTCCACGTAACGTCATGATTCCCCACACTGTACTCGACAAATAATATTTCTTACAAGACATACAATTACCTGTCAAATAAAAAAGCAAAACGGCAAGAGACTGACTAATAACACCAAGATCAAAATCGGATCGGCCTTTTAAATTGTTGTAATGGAATTAAAGACCGTATATCTAGTTTGTTTAGATGCCTGCAGAAATATTTTATTTTTTTATGACACAAACTCTGACATTTACGAACGTAAATGTATAATAAATATTAAAACACTAACCATCATGAACATATTCCATAATTTATAAATTACATCCTAATTTTATCTCCAGTATAATATTTCAGTATTATTGCATCATCAACCAACTTAAACCAGCTAAAAAATGCCAAATGTCAAGTACACACTTCTTGCAGATCAAACGATTTCATAGCAGAGCCGACAAAACATCACAGTCTCGATACGAGCCGACATTTTTCTTTGAAGTCGCATTTCATTGACAGATATTATCGCTGTTTACCTTCATAGTCAAAAAATGCAACATCCATGAAATTAACAGGAAGGCGGATCAAAGCAAAATGTACATCAATGAACTACTGACAGGTTTAAAACATGATTGGGAATATTTTTTTGTTTCTTTCTGAATTGTGCGGATTATGTGATAATTATAGAGACAATCGAATTTAGTAATGGATCAGTGATAAACAGTAAGTAAGCATTCACAAGTTTGCCTCGGGCTGATATCTGTCACTGGGAAAGGTGTTAAAACACGGTTGTTTTAGGGATAAAGTGTGTGCGTCACTTATATACATGTTACAATTGTGACGTCCGGTTTCGATTTATTTGCCGTTTTACGATAAAAAATTACTTCCGGTTTCGATTTTTTGCCGTTTCATGGTAAAAAATGGACTTAGAAAAAAAATAGGGGATCCACGGGACGACCGCGATATAATGGAGCGTGGATCTAAGCGAAGCGCGTTATAAAGAGTCCGCAGTGTATTCCAATTATATTTCTTTTGTTGACGCATTATAAGTTTACCTACTTGACAATGTTCAAAGAATATACATAATTTAGAAACATGCAACAATCTTTCTTCATCAGATACCTTCCAGATATTAAATTCGCGGTGTTTTAAATTGACGAGGATTTTTATTGGTGGTGTTTTATATTGGCGCATCTTACCCTGACCGCCAATAAAGCCAAATTTAAAGCCCCGCCAATATTAGTACTTATACAGTAATAATAATTGAATCTAAAAGTGAAAAGTTAAGATCCTGATCAGGTTCACAGATATTCTGGCTGATCTGGATCTAAAATTTTTACACAGGCAATGAAACTGTGTAACAAGTAAAGAGCTGTACAGCTACAATAACTTGATTCTAGTTAGGCAATAGAAAATTAATTCCCAGATTCTCATCCCTACCCGCCCCTCGAAAATCACTAAGCCAGAACGTTTTTTATTTTGAAAAAAAATGCTTAAATCAGAATTTACATAACAAGTTCGAAAACGCAGTATGAAACATCAAGTCTGAATCGGAAATTCATAGTGTGCTAAACGCTTATTTATCTTTGCACTACACAAGTGTCATTAGAAACTGGAAAAATATGGATACGTTCACAGTGAGAATGATGAATAAAAAATAAAACCCACCCATGTGCCCCATTTTTTCCCAAAATTTGGATGAGAATCTAGGAATTAATTTTCTTTTGCCTTACTATGAATTTTCTAAACATTTAGATTTCATTTGGAAAGAAGGTAATTGAAACCACCTATCTACCTATTAGAGTCAGTTCATTCTTTATCCCTTTCCTCCATATATATGCATTTTTACGCATGTGCAACCACTATAGATCCATTTCAGCTGGCATATCCTTACCATCTGATCAACATATGCACTGGTGGCATATTGTCAGAAATAACCTAACGAATAACAGTGCAGATCCACGGATGTGCGACAGCACGGATGTGCCGGCTGATCTGGATCTACACTGTTCGCCCATGCAATAAAGGTGTGCCTATGGAGGAAAGGGTTATACAGGTGTTTTATTTAAATTAATTAAATAAATATCACAATATAGACCCTGATAACACTGGAGGCTGATGTTCTTCACTTGACAAAGACTTTAAGACTAATTTAACCCTTTACTGTATTGATACGCATATTTATGCATGTGCGACCAGTGTAGATCCAGATCAGCCAGCACATCTGTGCTGTCTGATCAGGATCTGCACTGGTCGCATTTCGGTCAGAAATAACCTAATGAATCTAAAAGCGAACAGTTTAGATCCTGATCAGACAGCACGGATGTGCCGGCTGATCTGGATCTAAACTGTTCGCCCTAGCAATTAAGGTGTGTCTGTACAGGAAAGGGTTAACACATTTCAAAGTTGAATCATATACATGTATGACTGCATCCTTTAATTTAATTGAAATAATGGATCTATGTTGAATTTATCCTTAAGATATGACATGGTGTCACAGTGTTTGATATTCAATAACATGATACCAATAGCTCTGTC
Source organism: Corbicula japonica (assembly GCA_038501625.1). Classification (NCBI taxonomy): domain Eukaryota; kingdom Metazoa; phylum Mollusca; class Bivalvia; order Venerida; family Cyrenidae; genus Corbicula; species Corbicula japonica. The sequence continues at coordinate 2,163,042 of JAZAYU010000014.1, forward strand.
AAGCCAGCTAAGTTAACGGTTTGTTTGTTTGTTTGTTTGGGGTTTAACGCCTGGTTTCAACACCTTTCTGGTTATATCCCGGCGGTCAGTCCACCTAACCGGTGTTCCTGGGTCTCTAACCAGTACTAACCAATTTCTCCGCAAGCGACTGACTGCTTCCTCACTTGAATCAGAGGTGAGGGACAAATGACTCTCAGACGCAATGTCCGAGTTCAATTGTCACGGAGAAATTTTTCCCGCCTCTGCTGGGGATCGAACTCACGACCCCTGGATTGACAGTCCGATGCTCTATCCACTGAGCTAGCCGGGCGGGCTAGCCAAGTTAACGGAAGGTTAATCTGAGACTGGGGACCCGTCTTAACCCTTTCCTACATAGATTTATTGTATTTGTGCCATCTGATCAGGATCTAAACTGTTCGCTTTTTTTTAAATTATTCCTTAGGTTATTTCTGACCAGAATACGACCAGTGCAGATCCTGATCAGATGGCATGGATGTGCCGGCAGATCTGGATCTACACTGACCGCACATGCATAAAAAATGCTATATATAGCGGAAAGGGTTAAGCATCTTATTGGTTGAAATTGAGCGCACTCTTCAAAGTTTGCAAACATACCAATTATAAACTAGAGTTTTGGTCACAAATCTGTTTTCTGGTCATGAATCAGACAGTGTAGAACCTGATCTGAGTGCAGGCTGATCTGGATCTACATTGGTGGCACATTTGATATAAGCGGTTAAGTGTAAGAACAAGTAGAGCATAATTTTCTTTATAATATTCTTGGAAATAACAGTATGTGAAGAAGCTTTCCAGGGCCCAAGAATATAAAACAAAGATTGGAGATCAGTCTCAAATCTCAAGCTTCAGATTTAGTTTTATAATCTAAGACACGGGTTGATATTACTTGCCAACAGAAGGATGAATAGAAATTTAAGCAAAGATTAAAAGTAGAGACAAAAATGTGATGTACTGTTGTTTCCAAATGTGAACTGCATTATTTTCAGTGCTTACAGTTTGTGTGGATTCGTGGTTCTGGCAGCGCCACCTGTGGCCGGAAGGAGAGGTACTGTGGTATAATACCATTCTCAACAAAAGCTCAGACTGGGGTGTATCCTTTATTCATACTTACTACCAGCTGTGGTTTGCCTATATTCAAGTTATTAAAAATTCAAGTCCATTTAACACAATAGCAATACTAGAATGTTACTATATTTGCTGGCATAGATTACAAGGAACCAAGGGAGCCTGTCAGACTGGTTTCTAGGAATAACCTTACTATTAAATTTGAACAATCTCTCCGGATAAGCTTATTTCATTTCTTCCATGTCATCCATCATCATAATTCACGCTTTTGGTGTACAGGCTGATCCGGATCTACACTGGGCTTCCATGTGATTAAAGATGGACCCTAAAGGAAACGGTTTAAATAAGTGAAATTATTGCAGTACCAGACTTGTTTATATGTTGCCCATTGGAAAAAAAGATTATACATAGGGTTGGCCTTTTTTCATCTGTCGGTGGTCCATAAAAAAAACTTAGTGTTGGATACAACTTTGCCATTTCTTAAAGCGGCATTACCGTACTTCGATTTAACCCGCTCTTGTATGAAATATTACATGTATTTGGAACTATAGGCACAAATTTGCAGCATTAGTTCGGGCTAATAAAATTTTTATTTACTAAAATAAATTTGGTTCGCGCGACTAAAAGCGAACGTAGGATTTCTGAAACGTCACTGAAATCGAGATCGCGCTTGAAGTGGTCTCTTCGTCGGTGCTAAATATAGCTCCATTATATTTAGCTTCTTAAAAGTTCTTTAACTATAATTTAACAATATCATTGAAAATCCCGTCTATAAGAAAGAATTCGATCGGACCTTTTGTGTTCTGTTAGAGTTTATATATTGTAGTCTATATATGGACAAATATGATTTTTCAGTATATTCTTACTTAAGTTTAGGGCTGGGGCTTTAACATTTCTTTATCAAACATTCAAATGATATTTCTCATGACATCGGGTTCATGAAGATGCCAAAATATTATGGTCAAGGTCACATTGGTTAGAGTTAGGCCCGCTTTTGTATTTGGATTATGTCATAAAAACCTTGATGTTGGCTATAACTTTGCCATTTTAAATATTTTATTCATTAAACTTTAATTTTTTTTTATTCTGACATAGAACTGTGACAAAACATTTCAATGGAACACCTATCTACTGTTAAATCATTTTATTTTGCGCGGGATTAATTTTCGCATATTTTACACTACGATAAGAGCGTGAAATTCAACCCCAGCGAAATAAAACCATTTAACAGTGTTTTTTAGAGAAAAATTCAGTTGCGTGAATTTATGACTCCGCGATTTTGTCATTTACGGGTTTTGCATGAAAATTTGTACCCGCAAAAATAAATGATGCTACAGTAGTGATGCTATAGTAGTTATTTCCTTAACTTCACATCAGACATCTCCATTCCTCTGGTACTTTTATTCCTGTCTGCCCAGGGCGTTATCCTGCAGTATTGTCCTCGTGCCGGTTGGACTCTTTCTGTCCACACGTGTCAGACAGCTGGTTGTGCCTGCCCTGACTTTCGTGTTCTTGTATTCATTCCTGCCTCACAAAGAGTTGAGATTCATCATCTATGTGATACCTATATGCAACACCGCTGTAGCCGAGGCAATACATTTACTGTAAGTTCATATATACCCAGTACCATAACTGATAATAATTTTTATGATTCTTTGGAAAACCCGTGTTATTAGATTGGGGTATGTTGTTGGGCAGGCGAGCAGGAGGGTTTCAACATTTAGATAAGTTTTTGTCCTCTTTTCTATCTAAGCATTCAAGCTTTGAAACTTAACATAGTTGTCTGACATCACAGAAGCAATTGTGAAGACAAGTTTGATGACTTTTGACAGAATTTTGTCATTTTGCCTGCCTGTTTATGCCCATTTTTTGACTTAACATTTAAGAAGAAAACCTGGTTTAGCCGCTTTGGAGCATCTTCTTATATAAGACATCTTGTTATATAAGGATGACTATTAAAATACATTTCTTTGTACTCTGAATTTATCTGATGTTTTTGCCGTTGGCCTTTTCAAGAATGCTCTTTTAGAAAATACCTACCAGTACTTGATATGATTTTTATAAAACTGAAGATCTACATTAGTATTAACTAGCTGTGCTATAACCCTTTCCTCCATTTATAAACATTTTTACCCATGTGCTACCAGTGTAGATCCAGATCAGCCAGCACATCCGTGCTGTCTGATCAGGATCTGCATTGGTCACATTTTGGTCAGAAAAAAAACTAACGAATAAAAAAAGCAAACAGTGCATATCCTGATCAGACGGCACAGATGTGCTGGCTGATCTAGATCTACACTGTTCGCCCATGCAATTAAGGTGTGTCTATGGAGGAAAGGGATAACTGATGAATATCTGGAGGGTAAATTTGTAGGCAGGTCAAACCTCAATGGATCCCACAAAAATTCCTTTTTAGCAAAAAACAAAATTTCAAAATGTGAGTGCATTCTTGTAATACATTTGGATCATTGCCTTAGTCATTAAATATTAATATTAGGGACTGGCTTAGAGGGAGACCTGGGAGAAATTGCTAAACGTCTCCCTCTTCTAAGCCAAGGGAGAAGTTTTTCCTATATGTTTATTTTAGAAAGCTGAAAACTTCAAAAACTTCTCCCTTAAATTGGAAAACTTCTTTTTCTCACAGCCTAAGCCAATCCCTGAATATAAAAATTAAACAAAGCAATTTAACATTTACTGTTTTTATTTCCGTAAAACCCCTCATTACAGACACTCAATATTAAGGGCACCACGGTATTATGGGCAATTTTTTAAAGAACAGACATGTTCTCTTCTTGATTTAAACCCACAATTAAGGACAATCCGCTATTAAGGACACTTTCCCTCAGTCCCTTAGGTGTCCGTTATAGAGGAGTTTCACTGTAGTATTCTATGAATGTTTATTTCCAGCTGGATAAAAAAAGAGAAATCTTTTTTGTGGAAACTGCTTGCTTTCGGAGCACTGATACACATATGTCTTAACCTGTGCACCACTGGAATGTTCTTGTATACCTCTCACCACAACTACCCAGGGGGACAAGCACTCTATAGACTTCACCAAAGAGAATCACCTAACTCAGGTTGGTACCGGTTCTTTATAGACCCAACTGAACAGAATCCCTCACACCACAACTTCCCTGGGGGACAAGCACTGTATAGACTTCACCAAAGAGAATCACCTAACTCAGGTTGGTACTGGTTCTTTATAGCCTTAACTGAAAAGAATCCCTCACACCACAACTACCCTGGAGGACAAACACTGTATAGAGTTCTCCAAAGAGAATCATCTAACTCCGGTTGGTACCGGTTCTTTATAGGCTTAACTGAACAGAATCAATAAACTCAGGAAACCACTGTTACAGTATAGGCTTAACCCTTTTCTCCATATATACGCATTTTTACCCATGTGCGACCAATGTAGAACCAGATCAGCCGGCGCATCCATGCCATCTGATCAGGATGAAAAAAAAAACTTAAAAAAATGTAAATTCACCCAATATTTTTTCTTTTATTGTATTGAGCATTTTGTACCTTAAGAAAGCCATATGGTTAAATATGATGTCTGAAATTCCTAGTAACTGAACTTTTTTGGTTATCAATCGTTACCTCTAAATCATTACCTGCTGAAACTATGTAAAAAAATGACCATTAGAAAGTCAATGTAAATAGAAATTTAGAGAATGTTTAAGTATGGCAATTTTTCTTTACTGTTCTATCTTTTTACATATGTAAAATAAGGATGCATAAATATTATGATACTGCAAAGAAAATTTCTTGAATTGTATTGGATAATTTTCTGCAGATGTATGTCTGTATTTATGGCTATGGCTTGGATAATATGAAACCAAGCAACAATATATCCTCATGTACACTGTCAAAAAAACTAATAATTATATAACATTCATTTGCAATTTTTATTTAACCCAATCATCCAGTTATACGCATTTTTACGCATGTGCGACCAGTGTAGATCCTGATCACATTTTGGTCAGAAATAACCTAACGAATCAAAAAGTGAACAGCTTAGATCCTGATCAGACAGCACGGATGTGCTAGCTGATCTGGATCTAAACTGTTTGCCCATGCAATAAAGGTTTATCTATGGCAGACAGGGTTAACTGCATTTTAGTGATAAAGAGATTTTGATTTCCTCTTTATCAATGACAGTGCAATGACTGTTACAGGTCCTTAACCCTTTCCTTGATATATACGCATTTTTACGCATGTGCAACCAGTGTAGATCTAAATCAGCCGGCACATCCGTGCCGTCTGATCAGGATCTGCACTGGTCACATTTTGGTCAGAAATAACATAATGAATCAAAAAGCGAACAGTTTAGATCCTGATCAGACGGCATGGATGTGCCGGCTGATCTGGATCTAAACTGTTCGCTCTAGCAATAAAGGTGTATTTATACAGGAAAGGGTTAACTATTAATATTTCCAGTTTGTTCATATTTTCAGATGTTCATGTTCACATCGATGTAGCAGCTGCACAAACGGGCATCACCAGGTTCGGCCAGATGTACCCACATTGGATGTAAGTTATTGTCAGTAATGTTCATAAATGACAATTAATTTTTTTTTTTTTTTTTTTTTTTGGCGTTCGCCTTTTTCGGCGTGTAAGCGTGGTGCTGCGCTTTTGGATAGGAGACCGCCATATTGCAGGCTCAGCACCTCCGACTTTGGATCTCCTTGCGGGTCCTCCTATACTGACACCCGCCGAATCGGTCGTAATGCTAACCCTTACACCCTGAGCGCCAAGGAGGGAAGCCATTACTACCATTTTTAAAGTCTTTGGTATGACCCGGCCGGGGATCGAACCCACGACCTCCCAGTCCGGAAGCGGACGCTCTACCTACTGAGCTAACCGGGCTGGTCACAATTAATTTGTAATGTTTTAACAATCTTTTCTGATTATTTTTCACATTTATTTATAATTGAAATGTTGTGATTAACATCATACATGTATTGAGACAGCATTTTCGAGCACATACAAATCAAGTTATAATTGCATTTTTACTAAAACGATCTGCAACAACAACATAATTAGTTGTAGTCAGGCCCAAATCCAGAAATCATTGCCTGGTAGTGATGAATGTCAATGGTGAATGAAGATGATAATGATTAGAATGATAATAAATATGGTGGTGGTAGTCTAGATGACCTTAATGTTGATTGATTGATAGATAGATTGGTTGATAGATATATTGATTGATTGATTGATTGATTGAGCAAGTGATTGATTTAGCCGATTGATTGAGCAAGTGATTGATTTAGCAAGTAATTGATAGATTGATTAGATGAAAGATTTATAGTTTGATAGTTTTTGGAAATGCTGATCTAGGTCTACACTGGTTGCTTTCTCTTAAAATATTTAATTAAATTAGACAGATGTTGATATAAAATATATAAATTGCGCCAAAAAATAACTTTCAGTTCTCAGTTCCAATAATTAAAAAAAGTTACTCTTACTAAAATCCTTGTTTGTGATTTCCTTCAGCAGATTTTTTAAACCATTTACTCCAAGCATACGCCTTTATAACAGAGAACAGTGTAATTTCAGATCAACCAGCACATCCGTCCACATGATCAGATTCTGTATTATTACCTGATACCTTATATAAATGTTATTTGGTAGTTTTGACTGTTTTCTGAAATTCTAAAAAAAGTCCATGTTTGCGAACTGTTGACCGATCAATAGTTTCGACTGTTTCCCTCGTGTGCTCTGACGTCATGACGTCATATGGAACAGTAAAGAAACATATTGACTCCAATGATTATTTCTCCATAAATAAAACGTGGTGAAGTATTTAAACAAATTAAAATTTTGTCAACAAAATGACAGTTTCCTTAAGTTTTTTGATGAAATAACAGAGAAAAACAATATGAAAACCTACTGACATACAAAATGTTGATTGTAAAATTAAAAAAGATTAATTAAAAACATATTTGCAAAATTATTTTCACCAGCAAATCCGTCCACATGATCAGAATCTGTACTGTTCCCGTTTAAATAATTAGGTTATTTCTGAACAAAATAGCAAACAGTGCAGATTCTAATCTAACAACACAGATGTGCCAGCTGTTATGGATCAGTAATGGTTGCACATACGTTAAAATGAATATATATGGATGGAGTAATTGGTTAAAACAAGGTGAAATATGCATATCAGGAATCGCCACATTCAGAAAAAACAGCCTCCCCACACAGTCAAGAAGAAGAGAGGGAGAGAGCATGGTTAATAAAATAATCAGTTTCAAAAGAGACACCACTAACAATTAACAAAAATGAGCATCTTGAAAGAAAACCAGATTAGTGTGCTTGCATTTTTAAAACACAAGTACTGCATATCCTACCAAGTTTGATGGTGCCACATGCTATAATCTGTTTATTAGTGAATCACTAGATTATGTGACACTGAGGTAGTTGCATCTTTAAATAAGTTTGTTACATGTATTTTATTTATTAAATTGTCATTTGCTTTAGGACCAGTTGAGATATGGGGGCTGAAGCCCCTGCCCCTCGGCTGCATTGCTGAGTTCAGAGATGACTTTTTCTAGCACTTGAGAAAATATCAGTTGGGTGTGATTAAAAAATAGAGGATATTTGTATAATTTTACAAGCCACAAGTAGTCACTTGTGAAAATACCAGTGCCGAAGGTCATAAAGCTGAGCATGGAAACCATTCTCAAATCTCGAGCATCTGAGCCCAGTCGCCATTTCAGCCAATCAGATGCTTGAGATTTAAGACTGGTTTCCAATCTCAGATTTATAACCTCCAGCCCAGTTTCTGGTGTTCACTTATGAAACACAATAGAGATTTCATCTAGACAAACAAATTACCTTGTTATTTTGTTTTCTGAAAAATTAGAAAGGGAGGTAATAAGTTATAAAAATAGTTTAGAAAAAAAACAGTGAAAATAAAAAAGATATCCCACTGTTTCCGAACATTGGAATACCACTTTAATTTTACAAAGAAAATTCTAAAATTCACTGGAAATTATAAAATAAAAGGTTTGTTAACTTTTCAGATACAACAAAACAGAAGATTTGAAACCCGGAGGACCAGAAATGATGTCTTACACACATCTTATTATAGGAGATTCTGCCCAGCTTTTAGTGTATGAAAATACTCACACCATATTAGAAAGCATTCTTAGTTATGATGGTATCAACATTGATAGAAACAAGTTTCCTTTCCTTTCTTGGAGACATAAACCAAAAATGTGGATTCTTAAAATAAAAGCTCGGAATTAAAAGAGAAAAAAATATATGTGTTGTTTTTTTGTTTGTTAAATGACTTTTTAGATTGTCTAATATTGAAATTTTGTTTTAAAAAAGCACAAATAAATTTGAAATAATCAATGATTTAAAAGTTGACAAGCAGTGTAAACGAATTTCATCACAATAGGGGATTTAAAAAATACATTTTGCGTTCATTTGGGTATGGAAAACATGTGTGTTGTTTAAAGTGTGTGAAGCCCAATGTGTGTGAATGAAGTTATCAATTCCATTCTTACATTTTCACTTCTTAATATCCAGCTTATTACTAAATTACTGAGAAAAGTGTGTACATAAGTTTGTACATAGCAGTTCGAACCACCATGTTGACGACAGTTTTACTGCAGCAGCAGCTCTTGGCAAAATGTGCAATAGGCATCGACTTAACAAGTAGAAACACTCCAATTTTTTATTGTTATTCAGCTAGTATGTCCTAAGCTGGTCATATTATAATTAGGAGTTGACGATGCACTGCATTTGAAGATAGATAAGCGAGAGCTATGTTGCAGTGGGATAAAATTTCGGCTCGGATATTTTTTAGAATATAAACGTTGCAAGGTTAAAGTCAACCTTTGAATTCTGTGACCAGATTTCTACTGTACCCTGGACAAAAAGTTGTTGAATGTATATTAGGTACATACTATTTTGAATATCGTTATTCCATCATGTTGCTAACATAAGCATTCTATTGTCATTTCCTCGCCATTTTTATTTTCCTAACATCTTTATTCTATCATCCTTCTAACATAAGCATTCTAAAGTCATTGCCTCACCATTTTCCATTTTCCTAACACCATCATTCTATTATCCTGCTAACATTAGCATTCTATCGTCATTACCTCGCCATTTTCCATTTTTTAAATGTCATTCTATCATCTTGCTTACATCAAATTAGCATTCTTTCGTCATTACCTCACCATTTTCCATTATCATTCTATCATCTTGCTAACTTTATCATTCTATCGTCATTACCTCACCATTTTCCTAACATCTTCATTCTATCATCCTGCTAATATAAGCGTTACACCGTCCTAACCTCGCCATTTTACATTTTCCTAACACCATCATTCTGTCATCCTACTAACATGAGTATACTATTGTCATTACCTCGCCATTTTTCCATTTTCCTAACATCGTCATTCTATCATCCTGCTAACATTACCATTCTCATGTCATAACCTCGCCATTTTTCATTTTCCTAACATCGCCATTCTATCATCTCGCTAACATAAGCATTTTTTCGTCATTACCTCGCCATTTCCACTATCATTCTATCATCCTGCTAACATTAGTATTCTATCGTCTTTACCTCATCATTATCCTTTTTCCTAACATCTTCATACTATCATTCTGCTAACATTAGTATTCTATCGTCATTACCTCACCTTTTTTCCATTTTATTGACATCTTCATTAGAAATGAGAAATGGCGAGGTAAAGACGGTAGAATGCTAATGTTTGCAGGATGATAGATCATCCTGCAAACATTAGGATTCTACCGTCATTACCTCGCCATTTTTCATTTTCCTAACATCTTCATTCTATCATCATGCTAACACTAGCATTCTTTTGCCATTACCTCGCCATTTTTCATTTTCCTAACACCATCATCCTATCATCCTGCTAACATGAGTATTCTATCGTCATTACCTTGCCTTTTTTTCCACTTTCCTAACATCTTCATTCTATCATCCTGCTAACATTAGCATTCTATCGTCATTACCTCGCCATTTTTCATTTTCATAACATCTCCATTCTATCATCCTGCAAACATTAGCATTCTATCGTCATTACCTCGCCATTTTTCATTTTCATAACATCTCCATTCTATCATCCTGCAAACATTAGCATTCTATCGTCATTGTCTCGCCATTTTTCTTTTTCCTAACATCTTCATTCAATCATCCTGCTAACATTAGCATTTTTTTTGTCATTACCTCGCCATTTTTCCATTTTCCTAACATCGTCATTCTATCATCTTGCTGTCATTAGCATTCTGTCGTCATTACCTCGCTTTTTTCCATTTTCCTAACATCTTCATTCCATCATCCTGCTAACATTAGCATTCCAGGGGGTCCAACGTATTTGGTTTTTGCGGAAAAGTAAGTGAGGGACATGTTTGTGCGGAACAAAATGGCGGAATATTTCGTTATTTTGTGCATTTCCGGAGATATTTTGACCTGGTAAGTAGGTTTATATCACTGTTATCGTAATATAAATGCGCCTACCCGGAGGCCAGACATGTAAGCTTCACTCGGTTTTTTAACCTATGTTTCTAGAGGCCTTAACAAAAAAGTTATTGAATGTATAAACTGAAAGATTGTTTGTTTACAAAGTGAAAATAGAAAATTGCGTGACTTGAAACTGCGTTTTCAGTCAAAATATACCGTGCTTGGAACTATTTAAGCTTAATTAACACCGAGTTCTTGCATATATTTCATTACGACGGCTTTTGCACTTTACATGGGTACTTAATGACCAATTTTTTAAAGTTCAAACACCTTAAATGTTTGCCGAGGAAGTGGTAAGCATTGTTTTGTTCGGTGCAGAATCTGAATTACAAACTTGAATACGTTAATATAAGTGTAAGTAAGACAAAAACCGGTAACAAATGTTAATAATCAAAACAAAAGCTGATTTGTTACCCAAACATACGTATGTTCTTATCTATATATGCTAATGGACAAAAGTCTTGTCCGGTAGGAAGATTGAAATTTTTTGCATGCCAATTTTCAACACATAACTCTACCGGCAGTAGTGGCTCAAATTCTTAAACTCTTTTTTTCATTAATGCATAAAAATTTCTTCTTTTTCTATTGATACCAAATTCATGTCTGTAGAGCAATGTGGAATATAGATTTCACGCTTTCAAAAGATATAGAAAACCAGACCGGACAAGACTTTTGACAGCTGTAGAACAAAAACTAAATACGTTGGACCCCCTGGCATTCTATCGTCATTATCTCGACGTTTTCCTAACATTGTCATTCTATCATCCTGCTAACATTAGCATTCCATTCCTGTTTCCTCTGAGGTTCCTCAGGCAAGGTGCTTGGGCCCCTACTATTCCTTGCATATATAAATGACCTATCAGAAAATATACCATCCAATGTAAGGCTATTTGCTGACGACACAGCCATCTACTTAACACTCACATTCAAAAATCAATCAAAAGTCCTCCAAAATGACCTATGCACACTTGAAAAATGGAGCCATGACTGGGATATGGAGTTTAACCCGTCTAAATGCCAGATGATTCATGTTACTAGGTCCAAAACACCGGTACAAAATAAATATTCTTTGTATGGTATTCAGTTGGCTTCAACCTCCTCAGCTAGATACTTAGGGATAGACATCACATCAGACTTGACCTGGGATACCCACAGAGTAACTAAAAAAGCCAGTTGTAGCTTAGGCTTCCTGCGCAGAAAATTAAAAACTCGTTCTGAACCCCTCAAAGCAACAGCCTAAATGCTAGTTAGACCACAGTTGGAGTATTGCTCCTCTGTCTGGTCCCCGTACACGGACACGATCACAAACCAGATCGAGGCAGTGCAACGCAGGGCAGAGCGATGGGTCAAGAATGATTTTGGACGACTTCCAGTGTATCACAGATGCTTGAATCCCTACACTGGCGCAAATTTGATCAACGGCGCATTGACAGTCGTCTCACCATGATGTATAAGATAACCAACTCTATTGTAGAAATTCCCATTTCTGGAAACCTTATTCCAATGACTAGGAAGTCAAGACATTCTCACCCATTGGCTTATCAACTTATTACTGCTACAACTGATTATTACAAATACTCATTTTTCCCTCGAGCCACATTCCATTGATTACCAAACGTTTTACTTGACAATGCTATTAGCTTTGTATATGTTTATTTGACTTTGCATGCAACAGTGTTGAGCTGATGGGAAAGTTGGATTAGATTCACCAAGATATGGAAGCATATTTGCGCCACAACTTAACCATATAAAATAACGTGAAAAAATGGAGGATTTCACAAAAAAGTGTGTTTTTTTTTCACGAAAACAGATTAATTACACACGAAAGAAATTAACAGGAATTTATTCCTGATAATGCTCTAAATTGCCTCAACATAAAGATATAGTAACCATGCAAATAATGGAGGATTTCACGAAAACAGATTTTTTTTCTCGAAAACATATAACTTTTTTTTCGCGAAAACATCCATTATTTTCACGTTATTTTATGTGGTTAAGTTGTGGCACAAATATGCTTCCATAATTTTTAGATAACTGGCATCTTTCGTGAAATTGTTACGCTTTCATGAAAAGTTATCTGTTTTTCGTTTCAAGAAATCTGATTTCGTGAAATCTTCCATTATTTAAATGAAAAAAATCTTTCGTGAAATGTTTAAGGTTTCGTGAAAAGTTATGTGTTTTCGTGAAATCCTCCATTACTTACATGAAAACTTTATCTTTATGTTGTGGCAGTTTAGAGCACTAACAGAAATAAATTCGTGTTAACATAACTTTTTTTGTCGTAAAAATATGGATGTTTTCGCGAAAAAAAAACACCTTTTTTTGCGAAATCCTCCATTATCTTCACGTTATTTTATGTGGTTAAGTTGTGGCACAAATATGCTTCCATACCAAGACAATCTTTACTTGTTTCTTCATATAAGAACCTGTTGGAAATAAAACGTGAGGTTGGAGAACCATAGAAGCAGTTTCATTTGTTTTGCCACTGGCCCCGCCCGGCTAGCTCAGTTGGTAGAGCATCGGACTGTCAATCCAGGGGTCGTGAGTTCGATCCCCAGCCGAGGCGGGAAAAAAATTCTCCGTAACAATTGAACTCGGACATTGCGTCTGAGAGTCATTTGTCCCTCACCTCTGATTCAAGTGAGGAAGCAGTCAGTCGCTTGCGGAGAAATTGGTTAGTACTGGTTGGAGACCCAGGAACACCGGTTAGGTGGACTGACCGCCGGGATATAACCTAGCTGTTGAAACCAGGCGTTAAACCCGAAACAAACAAACAATTGTTTTGCCACTGAGCGTTACAATGCGGTCATCCATTAGGTTTTCTTTTTCGTTAATTGTTTGTAGTGTCTTATTTGAGAGGGATCATATTTTATAAACTCATGCTTGTCCACTCGACTATTTTTGGCTATGTGGGAACGCTGTGTTTTCTGTGGTAGGCTATTCCTGATATGCATATTTCACTTTTTGGGAAAACTGAAGTAGTTCGCTATAAAAGGTCTCACACACTTTTTATCTTTAAAAATATTTAAGTCATAGATATATCTTGACAGTCTATATAATGTTTGTCCGTTATGTTACGGCGCCGCCGGAATTTATACCGCAACACAAAAAACAACTTCCGGTAAAAAATGCGGAAGCAAATTTCTGATTCAAAATATTGTTTTAGATGTCGATCCGGCGTAACCATTGGACAGGTATTTAAAAGGACACAGTTAGTAAAATATGACGATACTAGTTGCAGACCCAGACACAGCCTATCCATATATTTTGTTGCCAGGGTTCACTTCTAAAGATCCCCTGAACGATCATCTAGTTTTATTTGATTTATATTGGACTGGTAGTGAGCATCATAAAAATTATGCTTTAAAAAATCTCAGTTCATTAAAAAAAACAAATTGTGTTATGATACTTTTCAGATATATATTTATAAATTAAATAACTGGCTGTGATTTGAGTTGGGCTAAGTGTCAAAGGGTGTGGCTATGTACAGGCACCTGATTTTCCATTTAGAAAACATCCAGATACCACATTTATACCATTTTCCAGCTACAGCATTGACACAATGTTATCTCAGCTTATCTAGAAAGTTGTTAAAAATTGGTCAACCCAAAACGTGCAAAAAAGAAGAAACCTTGTACTTATCAAATATATAAGTGATTCAGAAAAAACATGTTGCAAGAATGAATTTCCCAAACGTTCTAAATAGTGAATATGCTTTTACTGTATATTTCTTTGAAATTTTAAATTTATATTTGAAAAGTTTAGTTTGTTTGATGTTCTTGCTTAATATCCATGTAAACAAAACATACCAATATTTTCTTTTTCATTTCAGATATTATAAAGAGGCAAAACTGCCCATGAAGAATGATATTTGTGCTGATAGTTCACCAGAACAGCAAAAACCTCATCAAGAAGAATGAATAATTTAAAAATTAAAACAATTTTTCATTTCCTGTTGGCCTGCATGTTGAAAACATCATGCACCTCGTTAGAACTTGATGTATTCACTGCTGCTAGTAACCTTTCAAAACTAACAATTGATCACGATCAAAACTTCCTGTATGTGGGCGGGGTTGACGTCTTAATTAGATTGAATGCCAGGTTGGAGAAACAAGATACTATAGCTGTTGGTCCAGTTTTTGATTCTGACAATTGTTTTTTTACGCCTACTCCTTGCGCAAATTCTAGAAGTCATGTTTCTAATACGATTAAGATATTACTTATTAATAGTGTTCACAGTTATTTGGTGGCATGTGGAACTGCGGGTCAAGGATTATGTAAAATGTACTCACCAACAGACTTTAGTACATCCTATAATTTTAATGCAACTAACCATGCTTCTTTTGTGGGCAGTAAAGCTTCCTCTGTTGCTTTCTTCGGACGTCCCCCAAGAGGTTTTAATACAACCCGTAGAATGCTTTACTCAGCAGTGGCAACCTATGATCGCACAAAAGAGATGTTTTCTCCAATGACGATCTCTACTAGAGAAATAGTTTATAACGGTACACACAGTAGCATAGATTATCTTACAGACAATCCAGGTCTTGCTGAATACAGTTATATAAGTGTTCAGCCATCAGTGCAATCTAGATTCCGTGTGAAATATATTTATGGATTTGAACATAAGGGCTATGGTTATTATATTTCCATTCAACCAAATGATCCTGATGTGTCCAGAACATCATACTCAACACGCCTTATACAGTTCTGCTTAGATGATAGATATTATAAAACCTACATCGAAACAGCAATTCAATGTAAACACGAAGACATGTACACACTGGCAACTGCAGCGTACATGCAGTATGGTGGCACATCAGATTATCTCGCTGTCAGTTTTGGGCGGCCGAGTAAACCCTCATCCAGTGTACCAGATCCCCAGTATGGAAGTGTAATCTGTCAGTTCTCTATGACAGAGGCTCGAATGCACTTTTTCAACTTGCAGAAATATTGCTATAATGGAAGTACTGGCCATTATCCATGGTGGGTGTATGGATCAATGCAAAAATGTACTTTTTCCCCCACTCTTGTAAGTATAATTCTTAAATATTAACAATATGGTGTTCTGGGGCAGACCTAGAAAGTGTTTAGTGATGCAGAGCTTTTCAAGTTTATATAACAGAGGCTTATAAAAGGCCTCTTCCCAATCCAAAAATATAGTATTTTTCCCCAATTGTGGCAAAACTCGTCCCAAAATGCTAAGTAAGATGTCCAAAAATGGTTAAAACTCCTCTGAGGGGTGTTTGAAAAATGAAGTCTGAACAATAAAAAGCTTAAAAAATTTGTTTAAGTTAAAAATACCTATTACTTATTTATTTTATAAACTAGACCCATCTTTCAATTAATTTTGTTTTCCCAAAATAAACAATTATCACGTATAAATTTCCAATTGGAAAGGCCAGGGCCTCTTCCCAATTTTCTGATGAAAAGCCCTGTGAGGATACTAAAAACCCCTGTTTGGGTAGCAATATTCATTTTTAATTTTCATAGATGTTTGGCCATAAAGTTGGCAGTTGCCATGTAACTACTGTAAACCTGCCACAAACAAACAGCTCAAAAGTTTTTGGAAATTTTGCCACCAAACCTGGGAGTTCATCCCTTGGGCTAACAGTGTAGATCCAGATCAGCTGGAAGTTCTTTGCTGTCTGATCTTCGGTAAATCTCAATCTCGGGTAGATCTTCTAATAGATTAGTTCAATCCCTAAACAACAGAGGGTGCAGAATAACTCTCATTCACCTGGGTCACACGACTTACCGGAATCCACAAAAATTACAGGTTTTCTGAGTAATATTTTTGGAAATTTATACATGAAATGTGATATATCAGAGCGTTTTAAAGCGATATGCATCTAGATTTGACAGTACCAATCCCATTTTTTCGTTGTCATAGACATATAAATTTGCCGTGCTTGTGCTATAAAAATTCATCCGGAATCCACCTTAAAAGTGATATTTAGAGTTATATTTTTGAAAATTTATACATGTATCGTGATTTCAAAGCGTTTTAAAGCAATATGCACCTAGAGATGAGACAGTACTGATCCCAAGACAGCACCGATCCCATTTTTGGTTGTCATGTACGTATACGTTTGCCGCGCGCGAAATAAAAATTCGTCCGCGGAATCCACCTTAAGAATGATTTTCTGAGTTATTATTTTGGAAATTTATACATGTATCGTGATGGCAGAGCATTTTCAAGCAATATGCATCTAGATTGGACAGTACTGATCCCATTTTTTTGTTGTCATGTATGTATACATTCGCTGCACTGCTCGCTATAAAAAAATTGCAATGAATCGTAAGGGAGCAAGCCAGTTTCCTGTTGTTGTTTTTAAGATGACAGAGCTTTCTGGCAGCCACATCAAATAATAATACCTGTATCAATGGGTTTTTAATAACTAAAAATTTTGATTTTAATTAGATATTGACCCAGCGAGCGACCTCCAAAAATTTTATATGTTGCACTTTAACACTGAACTAGACGCCGATCACGTTTTTTTGTCAGGTCACGTGTAATGTTAAAACTGCCGCTCCAATCAGAAGACGCTGCATTCTACTTCCAGATAAGTTTAGCCCAACTAAAAATGATTTAAATCGTTTCTTTCTTCGGATCATTTTACAATGGTACTTTTGAATACATAGTTACCACCATTCGCGTGCGAAGATAAATGATTTTAAGTGTGCCGTGTATGTCACCTACTGGAATGTTATTTCAATTGAACTTTGCTTTTTGCTTTAACACAGCTTTGTAGATTTAAATCTAATCCAAATACATGTGTATTTTTCTTTTCTGGGCCAATATTTGTAACACGCATTGGGCAATTTCAAGATTGGAAAAAAGTGATCTCCCTTGTACTGATTGACAGTTGGCATTTTCCAGTGTGTTAACTAGGTTATAATTTAAAACGGTTGTCTCTCGTTGATATCTGTTAACCCATTCCTGTATAGATACGCATTTTTACGCATGTGCGACCAGTGTAGATCCAGATCAGCCGGCACATCCGTGCCGTCTGATCAGGATCTGCACTGGTTGCATTTTGGTCAGAAATAACCTAATGAATCAAAAAGCGAACAGTTTAGATCCTAATCAGACGGCACGGATGTGCCGGCTGATCTGGATCTAAACTGTTCGCCCTAGCAATAAAGGTGTATCTGTACGGGAAAGGGTTAATTAATATATATACCGTCTAGCTTTTACTGATAATATTAAAGGCCGAAAACAGTACTGCGACAATGTTAAAAAAATTAAAATAAAAAAAAATTCACGCATGAAAAGGTACGTAAATATTTATATGCGCTCAAAAGAAGCTACTAGGTGCTAACTTATGATGTCTAAATTACTTAAGTTCATTGTATTAATGTATTAACGGCTACTAAATTAAAGGGCAATTGGCAAATACTTAAAAATACATGAAAAGCTATGAGTGCCGTGAACACTACCACTGCTATAACAACATGCGCAAGTGAAAGATACGGCTACTTGCCAGTGTTTTTTTTATGCCAAATATTTGGAGAAACTGGGCCCCATTCCCCCCTCAAAATAGTATATATTTTTCCCCCACATCCATAAAAAATTCCCCCTTTGCCGGAGTCAGTTAAGCACCGTTCAATAAAGAAGATGATAAATCTGAATTTTGGATATGTTTAATGGATACCCCACTGATGGACAATACAGTGACAAGAATAATTGATAAATTTGCAAACAGAAAAAGACATTTTACTGTAGACCACTGACTTTCTTTAAATTAAAAGATCAGTGAGTACTTTGTTATGTTGTGTTTGACAGGCTGCAAGTATCTTCCAAATATTCCCCCTTTCCTTTGTTCGCGTCGCAATTTTCCCCCTCCAAAGGTCTGCGACCCCCTTCCCCCAAAAGAGAAAAAAAAAACACTGCTTGCGCACAAGAAAGCCTTAAATGGTACATGCACGATCTACAGGGGTTTTCCTAGCCATTTTGGGAAAAGGACCCTGGCCAGAATTGGGAAAATTTTAGCGCGTGAAATGTTTCATTTTGGGAACTTTTATCGGCAAAAATACAAGTTTTGGGAATTTTGAAATCATTATATTATACATAGCACAAACAAAACTTGCACTTGAATGTCCCATTTGTTTTACTTTTGTTGTGTATATAAATGGCAATATCCGTCTAAAATGCAAATACAAATGTAGTTTGAAAAAATAAGGTTTTTTTTTGTGTTTTTTTGCTACTAGAACCATATGCCCAGAACACACAAACTATCATGTTTCAGTTCTTGTGATATATGATTTACATTGGCATAATATTATGATTAGATAGTATATGAATATAATTTTTAATTTTTGCTTTAGACAAAATATCGCAAAACACTTTAATATTAACCTTCGTATCACAAAATGATCCATTCTTAAATCTATTCATAATTACTGAACACAGTTAAGCAGATACATCAATAAATTAAAGCATTATTTTAAAATTCAACTGAGGAATTTTCCGTAGAATGAACGGATTAGTCAGTACTGTAAGATATATACAGTAATTTGGAATAACGCGATTAAAGTAACAACTGTGAACTAATTGATTCAATCATTGGCAATCAACTTACCTAATCACTTATTGTCAAAAATTAATTAAGCGCCGACAAACGGCACCTTTTTAATTGTCAAAGACACAATTTTGACAGTTTTGAAAGTTTGTGTAATCACGCTTTCGCATAATCTCGCGAGAATTAAAATATCTCGCGATAAAGATTGTACCGATTGTTGTAAAATATAGGCGTGTCTAGAGTAATGTAAATTTATCCAGGATTAGCGAATTTTACACCTGGTTGTGACATCACATGCATAGTGCGAGATAAAGCAGTCAGTTGTTGTTTACAACGTAAAGCGAAAGTTAACACTGTTTCTTATGTTTTGAAAATTGTCTGTGAATTCAATTGGGAAAAATGGAAGAAATTTCGGATTGGGAAAGGGTCTGTTTGCTTTGGGAAAGGGTCCGTTTTCCGGACCCCCAGAAAGGCTAGGAAAACCCCTGATCTAGTTTCCCGCGCTAATAATGTCATAGTTTTCGATTCGATAAATAGCTGTCAGGTCATCAAGACAGTGTAATAGTTTCCCACCCAAAATCAATGTTCATGTTATATAATTCTTTAATTACAGTTAAGTGGTTTAGTTTTAGTTTGATTTTGGGGATTAAGACGTGATGTCATGTTTCTTTTTTTTTTGCATAACATGCATTTCTTTGAAAGAAAAGTGCATTACTTAACCAGTTTTTCTTTGAACATTAAATTTAAATAAACACTTGTGTTATCAATATAACAAATACGTAATTAAATAAATAAATCATCGACCAAAACACCATGAGATTACGATACACCGTGGTCATGTCCAAATAAGGCAACGGTCCGCGCTGCATGTACTTTCATTTATAAACGGCCATTTATGTTTCGCTAAAGTGAACTTAGGATAAAAAACTTAAACGTGTTCTTCATATTTTTGTAGACTAGGCTTATTATTTCTGAAGATTGTCGCTCTGAAAACCACTTTTATCTGGTAAATAGTTTTATTGAGAACGAATAAATAGTTTTACGAATACCCCCCCCCCCCCCCCCCACGTTGAATCGACGATGAGGAGAGGTGACGTGGTTCGTCGTGACGTCGGTTAAAGACGTGTCTTTGCTGATAACGCTGTAGACGTCTTCAAGATGAAGGCTTGTGTGGAGGTAATTAGCGCCATTGCTCGTTAGAAGTCCGTCATGATTGGCTACATATATCTGGGCATCATGCTGTGGGGAGTTCTTTACATAAGCATCATCCGTGTTCCTCGTCAGATAGTCGATAAATTGTTGATAAATTTATTTTACAGATGTTTTCTGATGACGATAATGAGTATGTGATCTATGATCATCAATAATACATGAAACTATCTGGTTCCCTTACTATTTCTTGCACGTATTTTATATAGTGCGCGGGAAAGTTGTTGAAATACATGACAACAAAAATAAACTTTAGACGCTAAATCTAGATGAAAATGGTTTCAAACACTTCGACATTACGATACATGAATTCATTTCCAAAAATATAACTCTGAAAATCATTTTTAAGGTGGATTCCGGATGAATTTTATAAATTTCCTAAATAATAACTCGGAAAATCATTCTTAAGGTGGATTCCGGACAGATTTTAAATGGTGCGTGGCAAATGTATAACGTACATGACAATGAAAAATGGGATCGGTACTGTCAAATCTAGATGCACATCGCTTTAGAAAGCTCTGACATCATGATATTTGAGTTAATTTCCAAAAATATAACTCTAAAAATAATTTTTTAAAGTGTATTCCAGTACATCAAAGTGGATTCCGTGGATACCGGTAATTTTGGTGGATTCCGGTAAGTTGTGTGACCGCATCCACCTTGGCGTCTATTAATGCGAATGTGCGCAGTCATATTGAAAATGGAGATTGAGTTTTGAGACAGGTTCGGACCAATCTGAAGTCTCAGACAGTTTTGGAGATTAGAGTCAAGTCTCCAAAGTTTTATGATCTCCATTTTAGGGTTTGAGATTGGAGTCGATCTCAAAAGTTGAGAAATAGCAAAGCTAAAGCCAAAATTAAGTTTTCATGTAAAAATCTAAGTACAAAGAGGGGCATAAGTCAATTAACCCTTTCCTTCATAGACACATCTTTAATGCACAGGCAAACAGTTTAGATCCAGGTCAGCCATCTGATTGAATTCAGAGGTGTAGAAATTTTCTTTGACCCACTCGCCCTGCAGGTCGAGTGAATGAGTAAGTGCACTCACCCTTACAGAAAGTACACTCGCCCTTACATTTTATTAAAATCTCCTTCTGTTGCAATTTTCGTTTTTCTTTTCGTTCTATCTCTTTCTTACTGTCTCGCTCGCTCACTTTTCATCATCACCCGTACCTTGTGTAAAAAACGTTATCTACATTTGTTTCTACATAATTTTTGACATAAGCGGGAAAATACGTGCACTTGCAGCCTCGTTCCGATTTGGGAAACCCAATGAGGATAAAAATAAATCACTGCTGTTACCTTTACATCAGAAACGTTCTAAATACACAGGAAATCGACCGAAATTCCGGAAATCAAATTGTATTTTATAAACAAAGTAAAGATATTTCATTTTTCGAAGAAAACACATGTGCTTTGCTGAAAAATTTATGCGCCCGGCTGGTCGAGTGTTTCGGCTGCTTCGCTCGACCCAACGGATCATTAACTTGTCATGGCGAGCGGTCAAGTGGAATTCTACACCTCTGTGATTAGGAAATCCAACTCAGCCATCTGATTAGGATCTAAACTGTTCACTTTTTGATTTGTTAGGTTATTTCTGACCAAATGCGACCAGTGCAGATTCTGATCAGATGGCATTGATGTGACGGCTGAATTGGATCTACACTGGTTGCACATGCTTAAAAATGCTTATTTATAGAGGAAAGGGCTAATTCCTGTGTATTCTACCTACATAATTATGGAAACATTCATTTTGATATTAATGTCCAGGGTTTCCCCCAGGATTTCAGGAAGGGTCGTCGCAACATAGACTGATTTTATCCATTTTGTCGCGCGCTGCAACGCGCTGTTTAATTTTCAGTCTTGTGTATATATCAGTTTTGCTTCTCATTTAAATAAATAAATGAAAAAAAAAAATTTTGTTTTTATTTTTAAGTGGCTTTATTCATTTAAAGTCTTTTAAATGACATACATGTTAATATTAAATGTGTCTTCACACACACTGTTCTGTGGCTGCTGTAGGTTAACAGATTTATAACAAAGATTCAAAAGTCGTAAATTAAATATACTCAACAAAAATAGAAACCTGACACTTTATATTTGGTGTATATTCCTGGAATCAGATTTAAAGCTAATTGAATTGTGGTATGTAATAAAAATTGTGCATGTTTTGAACTTAATTATGCATTTTGATATTTTTGGTGCATGAAACAAGTGATTCAGTGGTTATTTTCTTTTGGATGGTGCAAAAATATATAGATTTTGAATATGCACCTCATACTTATTCAAAGTTACAGTGTCAGGTTTCTTTTTTTGTTGAGTATACTTACACCAAAAAATCTAATGCTTTTTAAATTTGAAACACAAGTCCTAATTTACAATGGCTGAAATTCCTCTGATTATAATTAGAGCTCATATCAATTATAAATATTTATGAACACAAAAACTCTAAAATAAATGGAAATTACAATAAAATGTGCTTATTTGTAATTATATAAAGATGTTTCAGGAAAACTAAAAGCATTTTTTTTCAATAAAACATCTTTTGATGGTGGAAACTACGCAGTTGTACTTTTTATTACCTCCCTTTCTTCTAGATTGGCAAAACTCTCACGAATCGCATTCTTTTTCTGTAAGCGCCGTTTTTTCTCAAATACAGAACAAATGGACCGCAAATAACACCTTTCGCTTTTTGATTGCAATTAAACTCGTATAATTTACTCATTATACCTACCCGTGCGAAAAAGAAATGATGCGCCATGTCTTCTCAATTAAAGAGCTATAGGAATGCGAATAATAACTCGAGCTTTTTTTATTAAAAAAAACTTGTATAATTTACACAAACTTGATGCGCCATGCTTTCTCTAAAACATAAGCCTAACAAAAAAATTATCGTACCAGTGTCCCGTTTGCAAAACATGTAATAAAATCGATCATTTTAACTGCGCTATGTCTAGAACGAAAAATTATAACCGTAAACAGCTTCTGAAGTTGATCTACTTTATGATGTCATTTGTGTAAACTTTCACTGCGGCATATGACAATATTGAAAGTTTGCTGGATGTTACAGCGTATCTTCGATTGCAAATGTGCTTCTAGTGCTTCTCATTTATTCTGGGGATGGTTATAAGATAAAACCGACGATGTTCTGAAAACGATGTCAGCGTCTAGGTTATTTTGTTTTCGATTTAATCGAAATGAAAATGGCTGTTGCTGTTGTTGAATTTCATCAGAGGACATGTAACGGAATAATAAAGATGTCAGAAAGTTATATTTTCCGTGGATATAATCAAAAAGGGGATGCTTTAGTTCCTTCCTTCTTTGCTCTAAATGGTCAGATGGCAGAAGTAAGTCATTTTTATAAAGTTTTGTTCTTATTACTGACAACGCGGATGAATAGTGATTTGGCTACGATTTATTTCACATGCGGTCATAATCAACTGTCGCCAGCATGTGGGCGGAGCCGACATGCGTTATCCATCAGTTCTTGTTACTGATTGGTTAACTCGCAAAGCTGATGACGCTGTCAATTATCAGCTCGATCAGCTGTCTCTTGTTTATTTAGAATAGAGTTTTCATACTGATAATGCAATCAACAGGTACACAAGTTGCTGCGGGAAATAAGGCATGTCGGACAAATTATGGCATGTTGCAAATTGGGTCCTGCAATTATGGCTTGTCGCATGCGACAAGCGAAAATGGCCTGGGGGAAACCCTGATGTCCTCTGGTCTGTTTGGAGGTCTGTCACAAATTATTTCAGCGCTGCTTCTCCTAGACTACAGACAGGAGTTCATTCAAACTATACAGGACTACTCTAACCCTTTCCTCTCTAAATACGCATTTTTACACATGTGCGACCAGTGTAGATCCAGATCAGCCAGCACATGCACGCCGTCTGATCAGGATCTGTACTGGTCACATTTTGGTCATAAAAAACCCAAGGAATCAAAAAGCGAACAGTTTAGGTCCTGATCAGATGGCACGGATGTGCCGGCTGATCTGGATCTAAACTGTCCACTCACGCAATAAAGGTATGTCTATGGAGGAAAGGGTTAAAGTACCTAACTCTCATGCAAATTTTCCCAACAATTTTCATTTGGATGATTTTGAGAAGAATTATGGCCATTTCTTGGAGGCTCTTTATGTTGATGATATCCTAATTTGCTACCATGCAAATTTTCCCAACAATTTTCATTTGGATGATTTTGGGAAGAATTATGGCCATTTCTTGGAGGCTCTTTATGTTGATGATATCCTAATTTGCTACCATGCAAATTTTCCCAACAATTTTCATTTGGATGATTTTTGGAAGAATTATGGCCATTTCTTGGAGGCTCTTTATGTTGATGATATCCTAATTTGCTACCAATCAAAGTCAGTGAAAGCCTTTAACTATTTATTCTATATATATGGTGTTGTTTTTTTTTTGCATGTGTAACCAGTATAGACCCAGATCTGCCAACACATCTATGCAATCTGATAAGGATCTAAAATGTTTTTTATCAGAAAAAAATTAATGAATCAGGAAGCAAACTGAGCACATCCTAAACAGATGGCACTGATATGCCAGCTGATCTGGATCTACACTGCAAATCGATAATGGTCATATTTCATGGATTAACACTTTGATTATTTTCTTCCTCCACTTCTCCCACGCAGGACATTATTGTTAAGATATTAATTAGTTTAATTGAAATAATCTCGAAACCAACAAAACAGCACTTCAGACACTTATCTGTCATATATAACTTGCAAAATGTCAATGAAAGAATTATGTTTTCATTTATATAAAGCAAGTGCTTCTTAAAAATATGTGAGGAAAAAATGCATTCTTTAAAATTCTTCCCATTTGGCCTTTGTGCTTCAACTGAATGACATTCAGTAAGATCTATATGCCTGGCTCCAACTGTGTCCAAGGTTAAAAAACTGAGAATGGAAACAAGTCTCAAATCTCAAGAATCTGATTGGCTGAAATGGCAACCAGTCACCATTTCAGCCAATGAGATGTCTGAGATTTGAGACTGGTTTCCAATCTCAGTTTTATAACCTTCAGCCCTGCTCTTTTTATGTGTCTTAAAAACCATTTGGATCCTTTTAGAGCCATATGAGTCTGCTACTTGATCAGGATCTTCGAGTACACTTTGATTTTCTCAAAGAAAATAACCTTTTGTCATAACCTTTTACTCCATATATTATATAAATATCACATCCCATTGGGGGAAACAGTACGAAATGTTAACCCGAGAGAAGTAATGTCAACCGCTGCCACAATTGTCTCCTCACCCCAGATACACAGCCCTTGATTTCACACCTCCTGTTCTTGTCATTATGCCACAATTCAACACATGTTAACAAGTCAAAGTGTTCAATAGAATGGCCATTTATTGATATGGACAGCATTTTAAAGATGTTCAGTTAATCAGTTAATTACATTAAATTACTTTAATATCCTTGTCAGTATTGGTTATAATTTGTTATAAACCTTCTTAAATGTTAATTAAAGTGACCAGATTATCAATTACTGCTCATAGCTCACAGTTAACAGGTTATCAAAGGACAATATACCGACTTTAATCTCATTTGGGCAATAACTGTCTAGATTATCTGTTCTTAATTGGTGAATTTACTACTGTCTTCTCTGTATTCAACAGGCACTCATCCGACTTCTGATACACAGCATGCCCTTATTAAATATTGTAAGGAGTGATCTTTTAAAGTAGACGCTTAACAATATCAGAGAAAGGCTTGACGAGAAAGTTTCATAATTTGAGATGTTTATTGACCTTAATTATTGACTTTTTAGGCATCCCAGCCAGGATTTATGGTATACTGGCAGTTTATAAGCGTCCCGCAAAAGATAGTTAAGAAATTAAGGCATCCCGGCGCCGGTATGCCATAATTACCTGGGGAAAGCCCTGCCTTTACTCCAAAGGTATGGCTTTATTGCAGATGCCATAGATGTGCTGGCTGATCTGGCACTGGGTATCAACTGGTCACCAACGCAATAAAAGACATACTTGTATATGTAGAATAAAGGGTTATTTGTTTACTTTCAGTTTGATGATGATTCTTACTGTGCTTACGATCATTCCCAACAAAAAATTGGTATCTCAGGCGACGAGTTAGATCCCCTGTCTATCATATACGGAGAGGCTAACGTTTGCATCGACGATATAATCACATCCATAGTGCTGACTGATCAACTGGCCCATCCTATTGCTGTTGTAGGAACAGCATCGGGTCAGTTGATAAAGGTAGGAATGCAGGTAATAGTATAGCTTTTTGTGCTCTTTCTTTAGTTTTGGACTGTGATGATTACTTGTCTTTTTAAAGAAAGTTTACACATTCCTCCATATGTATGACTTTTATAACAAGAATGAACAGTTTAGATTTTTATCAGCCGGCATGTTTGTGCCATGTGATCAGCAGCTAGAGTCTTTATCCCACAGCCATATTTATTATGTATGTTTTAAATGCACTTTATTCATCATTTCATGACATGATTTAAGTTCAACACTTCTGCAGATAATCATGTGAACTCTTTACTCCAACTGTTACTGCATGGTTGAACAGTGTAGATCCAGATCAGTTGGCACATCTGTGAAGATTTATCTGCACTGTTTGCATTTAGATATATTAGGTGTTTTCTGACCAAGTAGCCAACCCTGTGGATCTAAATCTGTCTGCATGAACATGCCAGCTGATCAGGATCTACTTTCGTTGCCCATGTGTTGAAAGGCATATATGTGGAGTAAATAGTTAAACTTTGATTATAAATTATATTATGTTGGTAATACATTAAGTTGTTGACAGTAGTTCTTAAACTTTTTAACACCTGAATGAATTGACTTCAATCCTATACTCAACAAAAATAAAAAGTATCCACATTCCTATCTTAAATTTTGTAAAATTTGAAAAAGAAAACTGAGAAATCTGTATGTGGACAACTTTGCATTTCTGTTATCATTGCAAAGAGAAAAAGTTTTCTTGAAAATCTGCAGCCACAACTTAGTTATCTTTCCCTTTGTTGTAATGAGGGTTCCAGGAAAAAGTCAGTGATTCTTTGAAGCATTCATATTGGTTTGAATTGAATCAATATTTCCACCTCTTGTGATCAATAAAATCATAAAACATTCATCAATAAAACAAGTAGTCCTCGATAAACTACGCTAGAAAGTCCAACCATTTCCAATTACCTCCCTTTAAATTGATTATGTAGCGTTTTGTTATCCATTATTAATTGTTATTCGACTTGCCGTTGCTAAGGTCTTGGTGTGGAAGATTATGTTTATGAACAACAGAAATTGAAAACAATTGAGATTAACCAATTGAACACCATTCAAAGCGTACGTGATTAAATGAAAATATGTTAATGAGAATATAAGCATAAAAAGTGGATACTTTTTATTTTTGTTCAGTATATATACATTTTAAGAAAAGCTAAGCTGTTTTCAAATTTATATTTGTTTTGACATAAAATAATACACTAGTTGAGTATATGGTATGTTATCTCCTCTTTTAGATCTTGTTAACATTATAGATAGCACATGAAATAACACCAGGAATTTTTGTGATGCGTATGGGGTGTTTAAAAAAATGGCTGGTTTGGGTTTTCCTGTTATAAAAATGTACAACAAACAGTTACTTCCATTTTCCTACTTTGCAGAGGTGTCTCATCATGCCCTTTAAAGATTTGTGAAGTTTCATTGAAATAGCACCATCCTTTAAAGAAATATTCTTAAATCATGGGCAAAAAATGTCAAGAGCTTGAGTGAAGACAAGTTTTAATGTTGTTTTAGTAAAATGTGCATTTATTAGGCATCAAATAATGATAAAATTAAGCATATTATACTTAAAGTAATCAGAATTTATGCTATTAACTCAAGCGTGATAGATTAGAAAATACCTCAAGAAAATCAAGTTTTATGTTTCTAGATGCAATAATTATAATATTATCACCTCTTTTAAAATTATATTTCTCTGCAGCTCCCTTCTGAAAATGTCAGCTAAATTTGTAAGGAGTGTGACATTATGCACATATTGCAATATTCTGTCAACATATCTTTTTTTCCTAGAAGCCTATGTCATGTTTTGTTAAATTTTGACTAACAGGAATGGCCTTAGTGAAACATTTTTGAGTACACTGCACTTACGTGGTTTTCAGGAGTGTGACACACTTTCTTAACAATATGAATTTTTTATCTTTATGCGATACCTCAAGTTCTAAAGCACTTATATTTGATGCTTCAACATGTATTTTAACAGTAGTACTTGTATTTTAAGCACATAAATTAAAATTCTTTGATTTATTTAATACGGGTCAATAAAGCTCCATAAAATTTTTATTCTGCCACATATGAGTATAACTTGATTGATTTTGATCACTGTAAAGACTGTACAAACATATGGACCAACCAGTTTGGACTTTTTATGAACTTAAATTCATTACATTTTTTTCACTTCACTTGCCATTTTTCAAATGACATTATCTCAGCAACCAGTTGACCGATTTCAAAAATCTTTTCAGTTCTGTACTCAGTTTCCATAAGCAAAAAATACAGAATAACACGTTTGGAATTTTTATGAACTTTAAATTTTCACTATTTTTTTCACTTTCCCAGCCATTTTTTGAAATAACCCAAATTTTATTTTTCCTTTTAGTACATTGATAGGCCAATGCTTTTCTATATAAATTTATTAAGCAGATAGAATAATTTTTTCACTCCGCTCTCAAGTTATTATGAAATGTTTGTTTGTTTGAAATAATTTAACAAAGTTTTTAATCTTAAAATTATTTGAAATTAACAAGTTTAACAAATTTTAGCTCATTGTCATAATATATTAGTAGGAAAAGTTATTTTAATTTTGATTCATTATATTTATATGACAGATCATCACAGGCCAGGTTTCTTTGGTAGTTTGAGCTTGAAGTTATACTTAGTCCATTACATATCTTTTAATGCTAGTTTGGTGTCCCATATAACCAGAACCACCCATATAACCAGAACCAACCTAGATTTCAGATTTGTTGTGAAAAGTTGTGTGGTGTGTTATGTTTGCAAAACTCCCATGTATCACCATTCAAAACAGTCAAGGTGTGGTAAACATTAAGGTTTCAGTTTTCTAAACCTTTAACTAGAAACTTTTAGTTAGTACTCTGAGCTTTTAAAATGATCTGCATAATTTCTTAAAATGAAAAAAATAATCTTTATTCCTTATTTGTGAAATCTTTGATCAGTATTATATCTGAAAGATTATAGAAATACAGCATTTATCAGTTTATTATAAATTCTGTTTTTTTTAGCTCACCTGAGCACGAAGTGCTCAAGGCGAGCTTTTGTGATCGCCTGATGTCCGTCTTCTGTCCGTGTGTCATCAACTTTTTCTTCAAACGACTTCTTCTCCTGAACTCCTGGCCAATCTTGCTGAAACTTGGCAGGAATGTTCCTTGCATGAAGCTCTTCTAAAGTTGTTCAAAGAAATCAATTCCATGTAGAACTCTGGTTGCCATGGCAACCGAAAGGAAAAACTTTAAAAATCTTCTTGTCTGAAACCACAAGGCCTAGAACTTAGATATTTGGCATTAAGCACCCTCTAGTGGAACTTTACAAAGCTTGTTCAAATTATTTCCCTGGGGTCAAAATTGGCCCCGCCCCAGGGGTCACTTCATTTTACATAGACTTGTATAGGAAAAACTTTAAAAATCTTCTTGTCTGAAACCACAAGCTGAGAGTACTTTTGTAGTCAGGTGAGCGATATAGGGCCATCATGGCCATCTTGTTTTAACCTTTATCTCCATGGAGGTATGAGTTAAGCAATTTATTTAAAAATGTGTTAACAATAAGGTCCACTCTGAATCATTATTTATTTAGTTTAACCCTTTCCTCCATAGATACACCTTCATTGCGAGGGCAAACCGTTTAGATACAGATCAGCCGGCTCATCCGTGTTGTCTGATCAGTATCTAAACTGTTCATTTTTTTATTTGTTAGATTATCTTTGACCAAAATGCGACCAGTGCAGATCCTGATCACACGGCACAGATGTGCCAGCTGATCTGGATCTAAACTGTTTGCCCTCGCAATTAAGGTGTTTCTATGGAGGAAAAGGTTAATTATTGTTTTGATTACTTGTTTTGGACTCTGTTAGGACTATGTATTGGTATATGTTAAGGTTTGATTACCAAGGTGATGTCCTTTACTTTGGGTAAACAATCAACTACTTACTTACTTACTTACTTACTTACTTTTGAGTGTTTTTTTGTTTAATCTTCTAATATGATTTTGGGCACAGTAGCTTGGTAATGTTCGGTTATAAGCAAGATTTGACAAGTAATATCAAAAGGACCACTGATCCCTTGAAGAATTATCATACATGCACTAGGACATTTTAAAAGACATTCAGTTTTGGAGCATTTGTCATATGAAAATGATATTTGTGTTCACTCATTAAGTCTTTTTTAACCCTTAACTTCATAGACACACCTTTATTGTATGGGCGAACAGTGTCAGCGAACAGTTTAGAACCAGCATATCCTTGCCATCTGGTCAGGATCTGCACTGTTTGCTTTTAGATTCATTAGGTTATTTCTGACCAAGATGCGATCAGTGTAGATCCAGGTTAGATGGCACAGATGTTACAGCTGATCTGGATCTGTACTAATCACACATATTCTAAAAGCCATATCCCGTCATTGTTCGAATATAAGCCGCACTCATGTATAAGCCGCACCACCCCCAAACATGATAGAACAGGTGAAAATGGCTTAACACAATGTATAAGCAGGCAAACCTGTGTATTAGCCGCACCCCCAACTTTTTTCTTCCGAATTCTGGGGAAAAAGTGCGGCTTATATTCAAACAATGACGGTATATGAAGTAAGGGTTAAACTGTAACTTAAGGCAGTAGACGTAACATTTAACCTTGTTAAACACACACACTTTTCTGTCAAATAACAGCTAACCCCTAAACTGCAAAGAAAGCCTTTTCTTACCTAAATTACTTAAATGGCATTTTTTGCACTTTTTCAGGTTGAACTAATAAATGCAACATTTGTAAATTTTAAATGTCACTCTGAGATAAGAGTAAAAGAAATGCTTTTTGTGTCACATTTATAAAGAGGGGCGATACATAGGGACTACTTTGTCTGTCCATCTGCCCAACCATGTGTCTGTCCCGCACAAAGTTTATATTGGTTATAACTATGCATAACATTTTTAATATTTTTGCATCAAATGTAAAAGTATATTGCTTATGAAAACAGCTGAGGGTTATAATGATGCTGCAATCTTTAGGTCAAGGTCACATTTAAATTTTCATACTTGGATTTTTTATTTTGACAAAGTACCTTAGGGCATCTCAAGTGTTCTACTGAACACCCGTCTACATAGAATGTTAAATTGAATCTAAATAATCTGTAGAAAGCAAAGAACTAAATAAATTTTAATTATGATAAATATTTACTATATATCTGTGAATGTATGTTGGTGAAATATATTTAACATGGATATGTAAATTCAGGCAAGTACTAAAGCAGGATTTTGTGCTGGAAACAAACCGTACATGAAATACCAGCTGAGTGACAAGCCCATACTTCAGGACATGGTCATGGATGCTAAACAGGAATATTTGTATGCCATGTCAGGAAATAAGGTAAGCCAGTGAAATTGTAGAAGGTATTTAAAGGTGGGAAATTAAAATTAAGTCATTCTTTATCACATTTGCCAAATTTCAAATTGCACACTTTTTTCTTTGGCATGCCACATATATTTTTATATATTGTGGAATGCCACCTGTTTTCATATGTTGTGGCTGGCCACATATGTTTTCAAAATTGGCATGTCACTTACGTTTTAATAAGTTGTGGCATACCACATGTTTTTCATTAGTTGTGGCATGCCACATATGTTTTCATAAGTTGTGGCTGCTACATTTGTTTTCGTAAGTTGTGGGCTGCCACATGTTTTTATAAGTTGTGGGCTGCCACATGTTTTCATAAGTTGTGGGCTGCCACATATGTTTTCGTAAGTTGTTGCTGCCACATATGTTTTCGTAAGTTGTGGGCTGCCACACATGTTTTCATAAGTTGTGGGCTGCCATATTTGTTTTCATAAGTTGTGGGCTGCCACATATGTTTTTGTTAGATGTGGGTTGCCACATATGTTTTTGTTAGTTGTGGGCTGCCACATAATTATGTTTTGGTAAGTTGTGGCTGCCACATATGTTTTCATAAGTTGTGGGCTGCCACATATGTTTTCGTAAGTTGTGGCTGCCACATATGTTTTCGTAAGTTGTTGCTGCCACATATGTTTTCGTAAGTTGTGGGCTGCCACACATGTTTTCATAAGTTGTGGGCTGCCATATTTGTTTTCATAAGTTGTGGGCTGCCACATATGTTTTTGTTAGATGTGGGTTGCCACATATGTTTTTGTTAGTTGTGGGCTGCCACATAATTATGTTTTGGTAAGTTGTGGCTGCCACATATGTTTTCATAAGTTGTGGGCTGCCACATGTTTTCGTAAGTTGTGGCTGCCACATATGTTTTCGCAAGTTGTGGGCTGCCACATATGTTTTCGTAAGTTGTGGCTGCCACATATGTTTTTGTAAGTTGTGGGCTGCCACATGTTTTCGTAAGTTGTGGCTGCCACATATGTTTTCATAAGTTGTGGGCTGCCACATATGTTTTCATAAGTTGTGGACTGCCACATATGTTTTCATAAGTTGTGGGCTGCCACATATGTTTTCATAAGTTGTGGGCTGCCACATATGTTTTCGTAAGTTTTGGGCTGCCACATATGTTTTTGTAAGTTGTGGGCTGCCACATATGTTTTCGTAAGTTTTGGGCTGCCACATTTGTTTTCATAAGTTGTGGCAAGCCACTTTTGTTTACATATGTTGTGGCTAGTCACATATGTTTTCATAAGTTGTGGCAACCACTTTTGTTTTCATCTGTTGTGACTAGTCATATATATTTTCATAAGTTCTTAATATCATAATATGTTTTGCAGTGGAAATAACTTTTAAGATACTTTATGATTGCAGATTTTCCGATTCCCTATAGACTCTTGTGAAGTATATGAATCCTGTTCTAAGTGTGTGAGCTCTAAGGATCCTCAAGGCTGTGGCTGGTGTGGAGGCCGTTGTAGCAAGAAGGATGAATGTGTAGACCCAAATGTCATCTGGTCACATGACACCTGTGCACCGGTTATAACATCGGTAAGTAGTACCATTTAATGTATGTAAGGTAGCAGTGTATGTGGTGCTGACGCCATTGCTATCTGGTCACATGACGCTTGTAAGTAGTAATGGATGATGTAAGTACGACAGCAGTGTATGTGGTGCTGACTCCAGTGCCTTCAGTCACCAATGCTAAGTAGTGCTTCCTGGGTTATGTTTGGCAGGTCAGTCGATTATTTCACTCTGTATATGTTAGACTGCAATGCTTAGGCATAATAAATCAGCCTTTTTTGCATCTCTGATAAGGCTGAAACAAATTCAATCATTCATGCTTTGAACCTTTAAGGTCCTGGAATGCTTTTAATGTCGCAGTATTATTGG
The DNA here is from genome assembly GCA_038501625.1 of Corbicula japonica. Classification (NCBI taxonomy): domain Eukaryota; kingdom Metazoa; phylum Mollusca; class Bivalvia; order Venerida; family Cyrenidae; genus Corbicula; species Corbicula japonica. Next base: position 2,196,924 of record JAZAYU010000014.1, read on the forward strand.
GTATGCTGTATGTTTGTTACCTATACAATGTTGATTTTCTTCATTTTCATTAGAATTTTTGGTGTTGTTTTCATAGCTTATAAAAGCAGTTTTCAATGACATCCAAAACTAAGACCATAAATATCTGTGAATAAGTTGTTAAATTTAGTCTTTTTTCGAATAATTTTAAAGTGCTGTTTTGTACATTGGAACTATTCAGTGAATTTGCTTTCAAAAACATTTTTTTCAACACTGTCACTAACCTTGTTTGATATATTTCTGTTATTGTTGTTGTTGTTGTTGCAGTTTGAACCCATGTCAGGACCCACAGGAGGCGGAACATTATTGTCCATAAAGGGAGATAACTTTGGTTACAAGATTCCGCAGGTTAGAATCGGTGACAGTGTAGAACAATGCACCATACAGACAGAAGCACTTAGCAATACACAGTAAGTCTTACAACTTGATGAAGAGATAGACTATTTACCAAAGGTATGACACTAATTTGAATTAGAAACTAAAGGGAGACTTTGTTGACTATTAATATCAAAAAATATTATCTGTAACAACACTGAACATTTCATGATATCAATTCGTATTGTTTGATTTGCATGAAATTCCAGCATGATGTTGTTTTTGTATGCAACATGAATTGATAGGAACCTACAGACCTGCATACTGTCATTTAATCCTTTTGTTATTAACCCTTCTCACTAAAAACAAATTTAAATACTCTATAAACAACAAAAATTTCAATCGAAAATGTGGTTTTCTAAATCGTAGTAGATGCAACATTTTTACCAAGGCTATGTTTAAGAAATGGTTTCATACTTGCATGTAAAATGCTGTTAAAGTCACAATAAACTTGCCAAACAGCATATTTTTTATTAACCAAAACATTTTAGATTTCACCTGTATGAATAATAACACAAAAAATAAACCTTACAATAAGAAAAGGGTATTATCTTATTGATTTACAGCATGTTTTGGGCGTTTTTCGGATCCTTTATTTTGTTTACAATACAAACATCGAATCTTTCCGAGCTGATTTTCGGCAACTCTCGGCAGGCAAAGGTCGCTAATTATACATAATGACATCACTTCGTTCTTACGGCCCACTTACGGAAAAAACCGATAACTTTTTGCCGAGTGATTGTAAACATTGGTTAGTAATTTTGTTGGCTACAAAAATACTATTCAGACCGGGTCTCAATGATTGGGGATTATTTGAGGACATAAATAGTTGGTCATTTATACTTTCTTTTGAAAAGGGTCAACGTGGTTAATTAATTTTCACAATGAAAAAAAAACGTTTTGGCAAGTTTATTGTGGCTTTAACATTACATTTAAATTAACAAATTTTCAGAATCATATGCAAAACCCACACATCAGATCTGGAAGGAACCTTTAGTGTGGAAGTTAAGGTCAGTGACCTCTCTATGGAAAAGCTGAACTACAAAGTGGACGGAACGTTCAAAACTTCTGACTTGAAGTTTGAATACCGGGTAAGTGTGATTGTAGGTGCTACAGCACTATAGACAGGGTCATCCTGTAGTGGGCTAGCATTGTCGACACCATAACGCCTTAACCCTTTCCTTCATATATACACATTTTTATGCACGTGCATCCCTGCCGTCTAATCAGGATCTGCACTTGTTGCATTTTGGTCAGAAATAAACTAACAAATAAAAAAAAGGGAACAGTTTAGATCCTGATCAGATGGCACGGTTGTGCCAGCTGATCTGGATCTTAACTGTGCCTATATCTGTGCTGTCTGATCAGGATCTAAACTGTTCACCTGTGAAATAAAGGTGTATCTATGGAGGATAGGGGTAATCTTTAACCTTAATCCTTAAATAAGGCTTTTATTTCATGGGCAAGCGGGTAGAACTGGATCAGCGTGCACATCTGTGCCTGGATCTACACTTGTTGCCTTTAAATTAATTAAGTATTTCTTACCAAGAAGTTAAAGGCATAGATCCCGATCAGACTGCACAGAAGTGGATCTATATTGTTTGCCCTTGAGATAGTTAATTGCTAATACAATAAAAGTCATATCCATAAAGGGTTAACAAATATCACTCTCTTAAGAAACAATCCCTCTGTATTGCTGTGTTATACTGTGCTGGTATAAGGTTTAACTGAACCTTGTTGAGGTCATGTTAGATTGAACCCTGAACTGACCAATCAGAAAGTTGCTTTCCAGATCAGGAAAGTGAAAAGGCAATGAAAGTTTCAAATTGAATCATTCTATCAGGCATGGATCTTTAAAAGTGTAGAAAACAGATTTGATTGCAAACATTTTACTGCAGGCAATTTTCACTTCATCCCCTCTTTTATGTCAACTATCTCAAATCTCGAGCATCTGATACTACTCTTCTATTCAACATGTCAGATTATTGTGAGTTGAGACTGGTCTACAGTTTCAGTTTTAATGTTCCTCTGAACAGAGCATCTCTTACTTGATTCGAAAACATTTATTCAATTTTCATATTTTAATTGGTTGAAATGTTCATAATATCATTACCAAATTTGACAACAAGTGAGATCTATGCTGTCCCCTTGGATTATTATTCCTTTAATTGCATTTTTCCTCACTTAAGCAATTTGTAATGCCTACATTTAATCTTCATTATACATGTACTTACTCAGAATGTTTAGTGCATAATAATTATACCCCCACAAACGAAGTTTGAGGGGGTATATAGGAGTGAGCTTGTCGGTCGGTCGGTCGGTCTGTCGGTCGGTCGGTCGGTCGGATTCTTCGTTTCCAGATGATAACTCATGAAAGGCTTGACAGAATTAAATAATTTTTGGTACACAGGTATATCGTCATAAGATACAGGTCAAGTTCGATTTTGGGGCTGGTGGGATCAGTGTCAAGGTCACTGTTACTAAAAATAGAAAAATGGTTTCCGGATGATAACTCATGAAACACTTCACAGATTTAATCCTTGTTTGGTAAATAGATGTAACATCACAAGATACAGGTCAAGTTCGACTTTGGGGCTGTTGGGGTCAATGTCAAGGTCAGTATTACTAAAAATAGAAAAAGGGTTTCCAGATAATAACTCATGAAAAACTTCACAGATTAAATCCTTTTTTGGTACATATATGTAATATCAGAAGATACAGGTCGAGTTCGACTTTGGGGCCTGAGGGGTCAGTGTCAAGGTCACTGTAACTTAAAAAAGAAAAATTGTTTCTGGACTATAACTCATGAAATACTTCATAGATTTAATTATTTTTTGGGACACAGATGTAACATAACAAGATAAAGATTAGGTTTGACTTTGGGGCCTGTGGGTTCAAGGTCAAGGTCACTGTTATTTAAACTTCAAAACTTCGTTTCCACTCAGTAACTATAGCTTGGAATGAGATTCTTAAATGAAATTTGGTGTATTGATGGTTTTTGTGAAGATGACTTTTGGGATTCAAGGCCTGTGGGGTCAAGGTCACTGTTACTAAAAATAGAAAATAAAGTGTTTGCTCAATAACTTTGGTTCAGAATGAGATATTGTGATGAAAATTGCTATATAGGTAGTGTCTGTGAAGACGAAACTTGGTATTGAAATTGGGCCTGATGGGGTCAAGGTCACTGTTACTAAAAATAGAAAAAAAGCTTTCTGGATGATTTCTCATAAACAATGTTTGGCACACAGTTCTTAGATAAAAGTTAGATAAAGGCCACTGTTACTAACATATTTAAACCATTTCTGCTCAATAAATTTAGAAGGAATGAGATATTGTGATGAAACTTGCTGAATATGTGGCTACTGTGAAGACGACACTTTGGATTGAAAGCGGGGCACATTATGCCATTGATTCGAAGCATTCCCAGTTCAATTATCAAGCATACATGTGGGGGTATTTAATCACTTTCAGTGATAATTCTAGTCTATTATTAATGTTTTCGTCACTCGTGAATTACGTCCCTGAACCCTTTCCTCCATATATACATTTTTTTATGCATGTGCGACCAGTGTAGAACTGTGCCATCTGATCAGGATCTGCACTGGTCGCATTTTGGTCAAAAATAACCTAACATATTCAAAAACATGGATGTGCCGGCTGATCTGGATCTAAACTGTTCGCCCTTGCAATAAAGGTGTTTCTATGGAGGAAATGGTAAAATTCAGAAAATTTCACAAATATGCTCACTCTGCATCTTTGAAAGCCTTAATCCCATTACTTGGTTTGAACATTTACACATACAGGCTAAAGATCATGACTAAGCTGGGAAGCAAGCCATATTGCTTCAACCCCTGTCTAGTTATAGCCCCTTTAACTATCTGCATTTAACCAAATAAGCAATATATGCTGTCTCATTGGTGTATTTGTGGCAGTTTTGCACATTTCATAAATTCCTTTTTTTCAACTCACTTTGAATTTGAATAATTAAATGTTTCTTCAAACAGAAATCTGGTTTTCATGAGCTGGGGCATGCTATAAGAGTCCCTCACAAACGTGATGTCATTGATGATGTCGACAAGGTTAGAAAACAACGCTAACTGTACACTAGTGATAATATCTTCATTATCTTTGTGCTTCACCATTTGTTATTGCAACTAATTTTCTGCAACTAATTTGTTCTGAATATAAATTTAATATAGAAACTATCAGGTACAGATACCAGAGGGTTCAGGCGGTCTTCTTGAAACCCTTTTTGGGAAGAAAATTAGAAATATTTAATTTTCATGATTATTTTGACCAGAAAGTTAGAAATTATCAGGAGCAGATCCAGGACGGCAGGAGAAGGGGTTCAGTGGGGTTGCTCTAATCCCTTTTGGACAGAAATAATTATTATTTGGAGCCCAAAAAGGCAGAAACAAATAATTTTCATTTGGATTTCTGCCATTAAGGTTAGAAATCATCTAACTACCCTAAAACTGCCCCAGATGAACCCCCTTTCTGGAAATCTTGCATCCTAGCTCGAATTATGGTGGGTGGTACCAGCATTGGTTTGCTTTTACTGCAGACTTCGGAGTTTGGGTGCGCTTCTAACTAAGATTGCTTGATGGGCTCAAACTTGTATATTTGGTTCCAAAGTTATAAAACTGAGAATGGAAACCAGTGTCAGATCTCAAGCTTTTGAGAATGTTCAAGGATTTAACCAAACAGATTGCTAAGAATGGAGTCTCCATTTTCAGTTTTATAATAATTTGAACCTAGTTTTTGGTGTAAGCAAGTATTCCAAGTATTCTTGTTTTGTGGCACATGCTTGTTAAGCCGTAAGTACTGCATGGTTGTAAAGTAGAGTAGAAGATCATGTATTAACCCTATTCTCCATACATTTGCATTTTTACGCCTGTGTGACCAGTGTAGATCCAGATCCGCCGGCACATGCATGCCGTCTGAACAGGATCTGCACCAGTCACATTTTGGTCACAAATTACTTAACGAATCAAAAAGCGAACAGTTTAAGATCCTGATCAGATGGCAGGGATGTGCTGGCTGATCTGGATCTAAACTGTTCGCCCCCAAAATAAAGTTGTGTCTATGGAGGAATGGGTTACCGTCATTTTCTGAATATAAGCCGCATTTTTTTCCCTGAATTCGTCGGTAAAAAGTTGGGGGTGCGGCTAATACACAGAGGTTTGGCTGCTTATAAATTTTGTTAATTCATTTTTATCTGTTTCATCAGGTTTGGGGGTGGTGCGGCTTATACATAAGTGCGGCTTATATTCAAACAATGACGGTAATTTAGTCATTCAAAGTAATAACCTCTAAAGAAAAAAAATACAGTGATATTCTGAACAAAAAACAACAGTTGTCAAACAAATAGTTTGGTTTTGATAAATTTTATAAGAAAATGAATACTGATATTTTTAAGATTTCCATAAATTATAGAGTTATGTAAGGGAAATAAAATTAAAACTTCACTGTTATTAAACTGAAATACCATTTTCTATTTTCAATTTTTTATGTTTTTGCCAAACAACTTTTTATACTTCTTACCTTCCTTTCCAGATTTTCAGATATTTTTAGTTTGTCTAGAAATCATAAAAAATATGATTTTTTTCAGTAAAATTTTGATGTTATTTCTTTCCTGAAATATAATTGATATTTCACCGAAACAAACTTATCATTACTTGCCTGCCAAAATGTGTAAGTTCTTTTTATTTCAATGTACTTGCATTTACACACTTTAACTGCACTGTAAGCTTTTTGATTTAATAGGCCAAAAAGTGAACAGTGCAGATCCTGATCAGACAGCATGGATATTCTGGTTCTACACAGTTGGCACACACATAAAAAGGTGTATGGATTAAAGAGTTTATTGTTTCCTTCATTGTTTTTCAGACTCCGAAGCTAACAAGTGTGTTTCCCTTGTATGGTCCACGGTCTGGCGGCACCCTGTTGACCTTAACAGGGGACAACTTTAATGTTGGCCTGAACCTGTCAGTGAGCATAGGAAAATTGCCTTGTGATATTAAAAGGTAGGACTGAGGCCAGTTAGCTCAGTTTTAACCATTTCCTCCATAAATGAGGATTTTATGCATGTGCAACCAGTGTAGATCCAGATCAGCAGGCACAACCTTGCCATCTAATCAGGATCTGCACTGGTCGCATTTTGGTCAGAAAGAATCATAAAGCAAACAGTGCAGATCCTGATCGGACGGCACGGATGTGCCAGCTAATCTTGGTCTACACTGTTTTCCCACGCAATAAAGGTGTATCTATGGAGGAAAGAGTTAACCCTATTATCCATGTATATGCTTTATAACCATGTGAAAACAGGGTATATCCATTCATGGCAAAGAGTTAATTTACAAACCTTTAAGGGCAAAAATCCTTCTAATGGCAATATGCAGTTCAATAAAACTTAGCACAAATTAATTTGATCAGTTCATCTTTATTTTGCATACCTCAGGTGTTAAGAAAAGTTAGAAAAATAAAGGAAAGTAGCTAGACTAAAAAATTTTCCCCGAATTCTGTTACATCCAAACACAATAACTAAGCAACACAAAACATCAATTTAAATGCCCACATGAGCAATATGTTACAGACAACAATATGTGATGTCCTTTCAATAATGAAGAGAGAAATCAACATTTTCATTCTTATGCCATCTAGGAAATTTATGGTCAAACACACTTTTACAAATACAATGAGTAAAATCTTCCAAAAATGAAGTCTGTTAGAACACTTTTTAAAATGTTAAGTCTTTAATTTCGAATTTTCAAACAATTTTTCTTTTTCAAGAAAAATACAGGGTGTTTTTTACTCATGACAGGTTACATCCATTTTGAACATCGTATTGTTGGAAGATTTTCATTTTATTAGCTCGACTATTCGAAGAATAGGGGAGCTATCCTACTCGCCCCGGTGTCGGCGTCGGTGTCGGCGTCGGCGTCGGCGTCCGTTAAACAAAAAATGCACTTTGGTCCATTACTTGAAAACTACTTATGATATCAACTCGAAACTTGGAATATATATTCACCATCAAATTCTACATCATTACCAACAAGACCCATAACTCTGCTTCCAATATTTTTCAAGTTATGCCCCTTTTTCACTTAAATTTTGCGTTAAGGAAAATATGCACTTTGGTCCATAACTTATAAACTACTTGAGATATCAACTTGAAACTTGGAATATATATTCACCATCAAATTCTACATCATTACCAACAGGACCCATAACTCTGCTGTCAATATATTTCAAGTTATGCCCCTTTTTTCTTATATTTTGTGTCAAGCAAAATATGCATTTTGCCTCTAACTTTAAAACTAATTGAGATATTGCCTTGAAACTTGAAATATATTTTTACCATCAAAATCTACATCATAACCAACAAGACCCATAACCCTTCTTCCAATATTTTTCAAATTATGCCCCTTTTTCGCTTACGTTTTGTGTTAAGCAAAATATACAGTCGGCCCTTAACTTCGTTATGAATGGAGGGATTTCAAAATAACTTGGCACAAATGTTCACCATGACAAGGCGGTGTGTCGCGTACAATACCCATGCCTGTAGATCAAAAGTCAAGGTCACTGTTACTAAAAATAGAATTTTATTGCAAAATCGTGTCTGCTCTGTAACTTTGTTATTTCTTATTGGGTTTTTAAATAACTTGGTATAATTGTTCACCATATCAAGACGGTGTGTCACGTACATGCCCAAGCCTGTATGTCAATGGTCAAGGTCACTGTTGCTAAAAATAGAATTTTCTTGTCTAGGCTGTTACTTTGTTATGAATGGAGGGATTTCAAAATATCTTGGCACAAATGTTCAACATGACAAGGCGGTGTGTCCGCACAATACCCATGCCTGTAGATCCAAGGTCAAGGTCACTGTTACTAAAAATAGAATTTTCTTGTCCAGGCTGTAACTTTGTTATGAATGGAAGGATTTCAAAATAATTTGACACAAATGTTCACCATGACAGGGCGGTGTGTCACGTACCATGCCCATGCCTGTAGGTCAAAGGTCAAGGTCACTGTTACTAAAAATAGAATTATCTTGTCCTGGCTGTTACTTTGTTATAAATGGAAGGATTTTAAAATAACTTTGCACAAATGTTCATGAAAAGGCAGTGTGTCCGCACAATACCCAAGCCTGAAGGTCCAAGGTCAAGGTCACTGTTACCAAAAATAGAATTTTCTTGTCCAGGCTGTAACTTCATCATAAATGGAGGGATTTCAAAAAAACTTGACACAAATGTTCACCATGAAAGGGCAGTGTATCGCGTATTATTCCTATCATTGCACTTGAGTGTCTGAAAATGATGCATAGCGGGGCATCCGTGTCCTATGGACACATTTCTAGTTTCACTTATATTTTCACTTAAGTGCACTTCATCGATAACTTTGCAAATACTTAAGGTATCAACTTCAAACTACCATTATATTTTCATTTCAGTTCTTTTTCTGTAACATTACTGAAGTGATTGATATTTGACTAAAAGTAAATGTCTCTAATAAAAAATTACTAACAAGTTTTCTAACAAATTCAGAAATATTTCATAGTTATTCCCCTATTCAGTTTAATATTTATGGTACATTTAGGAATTATTTCTGTTATTTGAAAAGAATTTCTCCCGTACCATTCACTTGTAAATATTTTTCCTGATTGCACATGAATGTATGGCCATAGTTGTTATTGTTTTAATCTTCAAATTGCATTTGTTTCAAATGATTCGAATAGTCGAGCATGCTGTCTCCTCTGACAGCTCTTGTTTTTAAAAAGTATTCCAGGTGAACAACCAACATTTACTCAGAATTTAAAAACATATGTTAATTTAAAAATTGAGTTTGAGGTTAGGATACGACAACAAAAGGTTAGGTACGAGTGAACAACTTCATTATTTAAACCCTTTGGTAATAAAAATGCTTAATGCTATAAAAATAATAATTCTGGTTGCTATATTTTAGCGTCAATAAAACAACTATACTTGTCTTGACCCCTCCGGCTCCGCGGCTTCTGGGCTCCGGAAGGAAACGTGCTGTCAGAAAGGACTTTGTTAACTTGACGATTGATGGACAGACCTTGTACAGCGCAGATAACTATGAGTACAAAGAGGATGCTACGGTTACCAGCATTACTCCAAGTAGCACTATTTACAGTGGGGGAACCAGGGTTACTGTGGTGGGAACCAATCTGGATGCAGTTCAGCGACCAAAGATTGGGGTACTCCTCACAAGTAGTGGACAGACAGCAGAAGATGATGTAAGTTGTCTCAACAATCTGATTAAAATCATATCCTGAAAACCGCTACGCTATCAGGATCTGACGACGAGTAGCTAAAACGTGCTTTTATCACAAACCTTTTTGAACCAATCAGATTGTCGCCTACAAAATCGCGAAAGTGAAAGTAAACATTCTATATTAAACCATAAAAAGTGTTGAGAGCCTGCGTAAGACATATTTTGCTGATTTTTTTGTGTTTATGTAGTATTGCAATTATTTCTAATGTAATAACATCTTCAGATCATTTTGCGAGCGCTGTATATCATGCTTCCTGTGTTGATAATTTCTAAAAATAGAAATCGGGAAAAACCGCTAAAGCTTATGTACGGTATCTACGGGCCGTCATCAGATCTAACATTTTGTTAGATCTGACTTTAGTGAGATTGGTTGTCTCAATGTAGTTATAGTCAGATGAACAAGATTAATGTTTGTGTCACCTAGGATTTTTTTGAGTTATGCCACTTTCAAATGCAACTTAAATATGAAACTTATTATTGCCTATAACTTTGAAAGTACTTGTCCTTTTCCCATAATACTTGGAATATATAATCTGCATGAAGAAAGCACAAGAATGACAACTCCTGTTTAACTATTTTTTGAGTTATTCTCCTTTGAAATGCAATTTTAGGCGAAACATGTTCCATGGCACCTCTAAAAGGTTAAGGTCAAGGTCATATGAAACTGAAAAATTTACTTTTCAATGGTTTGAATTCAGAATTGTACAACAGACAAAGAAGGCAAGAAGATGATTTGTGTCATGCCCCAGATCTTACCACTGATGACTAGCCTTGATCAGAGCCAGTTAATGCACGTGTTCGTGTACTTTGTTATGGACGGGATCGAGAGACTGAGAAATCTTAAAGATTACGATTCTTCACTAAGTGGGTTCATATACAACCCCAATCCCAGCCTGCACAAGTTTGAGGAAGCAGAATATCTGAGGAAATTTGACATTGCTGATCCGTACCTGGAAATAAAGGTACGGTTAATTCATTTATATTTGTTTTTGTGGATTTTTGGGCAGATCTAACAAAAAATTAAAAACTGCCATGAAGTATAGAATTGAACTTAATTGTATTTAAATTGAGACTTACAAAGGAGTAGGTTCACGAAGGTCTAATATTGGCCTAAAAATATGTCAAATTTTAAATTTCGTTACATATCTTAAATTTTTATGACTGAATACATAAATGGTTATACTTTTCGTATCTTAAAACTTTATATTGGTAACTGCTAAAGCAGTTTGACAAGGGGCCATCAAAATTGCTAAAAATGAGGAAAGTGTGCAAAAATTCATATTTTTGTCCATTTTCATAGCAGATTTTAGAGGATTTCGATATGGGAACACTTCTCGACCAAAATCAAATTTTGACCATGAATTCAGCACACATTTATACAAAGAAAATTCTTTAAATTAATGTGGTCGAAGCCTGTGCCCAATATGAAAATCACCAAAATATGATGAAATTTCAACAAAAAATTGCATTTTGGCAAACATTTTCAAATTTCAGACACATTTGACATACTTAATTTTTTATTTTGGTTTATGGGTTCATCTTCACTTTTTATCTTTTCAAGAAAACAACCATAATAGATTATAAAAAGCACACTTTCAGTGATGTAAATGCAATTTGAAAATTTGAGATAATTTTAGGCCAATTTTGAGCCTTCGTGAATCTACCCCTTTAAGAACCAACAGATGGCATGGATATGCTAGTAGATCTGGATCTTCAATTGTTGTTCATGTGATTTAACCATATAGATAGAGTAAAAGATTTAAATAAAATGTTGTTATTGCATAAAGAAAAACTATTTTAACATTTGTTAATTTTAAATCATAGTTTGGATTCATTTAAATTAATAAATGATTTTTTATTGCATTCATCAGGGTATGAAAACCATTTACCGGTATCATTTCAATTGGTGAAGATTTTTTATATATTTGTAAAAAGCTGAAATAGTCCCCAAAATGAAATTAATTGCAGTACATTGCAAGATTAGTGTAAATATTGATACAAAAAAAACTCTTTTCCAGGGTGAGACACTAACAAGGGGCTTGAACAAAGAAAGTTATCATGTGATTATAGGAAGAAATACATGTAATGTGACATATGTTGGAGAACGCCAGCTGCATTGTGTTCCAGAGAGACCAAAAACCGTGTCGGATAATGAGCCAAAGCAGGCTGTTGTGGTAAGTTTGAAAATTCTGGGTATCCACAAAGATTTTTCTTTGCTTTCACCCTCTTCTCCATGTGTACACCTTTAAAACATGGGCAAAAAGTTTTTAGTTCCAGATCAGGCGGCACATCTGACCAAAAAGCAATCAGTGAAGATCCTGATCAGACAGTGTTGGACGTGCCAGCTGGTCTGGATCTACAATGGTCGCATATGTGATAAAATACATATATATGGAGTAAAGGGTTGTATGTATGAGCCACATCCATGCAAAAATGAGCTGACAAAGTGAATGAATGCAAGGTTTTTTGCAGCAACTCGTGGCAGAATGTGCATGCTTGTTGATGTCACACGTAAAACGATTGTACACTGTCCAAGAAATTGTGAGCAGTTCTGCTGTAGTCACCCCTTTTAAAGTTATATGTCACTCTGCATACCATCAGAAATTATGATTCATTAGATGGATAAGACTTCATCGTAGAGGATGAAGTAGAACAGTTAATATTTTTAAATGGATCAACGTGTCTTTAACAATATTATAAAAGAATGTGTTGCCTTATTTCAGGTTCGTATTGGCCGCTACCTACACTTTGACATTGGTTATCTCCAATTCACAACTGTACCAACCAAAAGTTCCGTCAACATTGGCGTTATTGTTGTTGTTGTACTGTTGGTCCTGATCGTCCTAGCCATCATCGTACTCTGTTTTATCATGAAGAAGCGTAAGATGGGCCTATTCCGGGATAAAAATGCTGCACAGTTTAGGTATATAGGAGAGGATCAGCACTTGATGGAACAAAACAGGCAGAATAGTAAGTATAGAGGTCTCATGTTTGTGGGTGAGATTGTTACCGTGAATTTTTTTTTTTTTTGGAAAATCAGTGCTCACGCTGTCAGTCGACATTGTCGCCATTTGCGATAATTTTACGTTTTTGTCGATTATTTAAAAGAATTGGCGGTAAAATTTGGCGATTAAATAATTGTCAAAAAAGCAAGATATTGTTAGCTTATTTGCATTCGCTTTGTCTTGAGCGGTCGCCACATAACTGATAATTGTGGGTTGTTAATCCCCTAATTGAACTAACAAAGTGTCACTTAAGATAATCACCTTGGCGTCCTTGCCTACGGGTCAATGATTGATGATTGTAATCGGTAAACTTTGGGCATTTCCATTACGTCATGACAAGGGAATTTTAAGGTTGATGCTATTTATAGCTATTATGGATTCCCCTTTCATATGTTTAACAAAGCAGACAAATATTTTAAGAATAAGAATAAATGGTGTGTTCTTTTTTTCTAACCTAATATTAAATACTGGCCAAATTCTAAATCCATTCTCAAAGCAAAAACCTAGCCGGATACTGTACCTCAAGTGATGAATAGGACGAAAATTTGCGGTGCGAATTGCCGATTTTTTAACCTTGTTAACGGAGAAAATACTTCCTATTTTCTCAAAAAATGTGTTTAATCAGCTGCTTTGGTTACTTTTTGGTTTGGAAAAGTTATTTCACATTGCAATTTCCTACTGGTTTATTAGTAATTACGTTTGTCATCCATTTTCGCGACGTCTATTTTTGACATACCATTAATCTAATCCCGAATCGTCTTTGCCACTACCCATTAGCATATAAACTCATTCTAAGCAGAAAATTGATGTGAATTAAATTATTTTTCCCAAAACTTTAATGCAATATTTTACAATTTTGTTTGGTTAAGATTGCTTTGAAGGTTAGACCTTTTTGGTATGTTTACATTGCAGTGAATCCAATTGATTTTGTCTGCAATAGTGAAGCGAAGAATGCCTTATTATTAAAAATCATCAGTAATTTTACATAAAGCCGATTATTTTCATTGAATAGGTTAAATTAATAAAGTAATAATTTACAGTTAATCTTCATAACATAGATGTTATGTTAGATAAATCATGTTAATTAAAAAAACAAAACAAATAATTATAATGATATTTCTCACGGATGGGGAAACATCGCGTAAAACTTTGGCTATTAATTTAATTTTCAAAAATTTTGTGGCTATTATTTTAAAAAAGCCAGCGTGAGCACTGGAAAATAAAATTTTGTGTTTTTTTTTTCGCTTAATAACATTTTTATGTATTCTTAAATTCATGTTTTTTTATTTTCCAAAATATGTTTATATACAGTTTAATAAAGTATTATATTTCATTGTGGCTTTAAATTAGTGGACCCATCTGTCCATGAAATTCATAAAAACAAGTACCCAATGATGTATGTAAGATGATGCATATATGGACTTTATACCATACAATAATTGGAATCGAGTGGCTTTGTTTCCATATAATGCCAGTGTAGGTACTGGCAACTGAGTTCTGTTTATCAATACAGGTGCAAAATAAAAAAATACTATGAAACAGGCAATATAAATAAAAATGCACCAATTTGTTTTCTGTTGCAGATTATCTAGATCATGGAGCAGGTACACCGCCAGCAAGTCCGATCGCCACTGCTATTGATGAGGAAACCAGGCTGTTCTTGCAGGACCAGAAACTTCTCATTGACCGTCAATATCTTGAGATGGGAGAGCTACTAGGGGCTGGTAAGCTTAGTTATTCTTGCATCTGGTGTAAATGTTTCTGTGTGATTTAACTGGGAAGGAAAATCTTATCTTTTCCCTAGGGAAAAGATGCCATTCGCATGCTACATGAGAGATGTCATGTCTTCAAGTATCTGACTTAATGTGTTCAAGTAAGTCACATAATTTAGAAAATGAGGTTTGCGTTAACTTTTATACATGTATTTCAGCATAAGGCAAAAGGATTTAGGTTGTATACATATATACAAATGTTATACAAAAAGAGTACAAGGTATGAAGGAAAAATGTATCTTGCATGAGATATTTGGTAAAGATAGAAAAATCTGTCACCTCGGGTGAACTGTTTTTGCTGGAACTCAGCAGAGCCTCATTCGCACAAAAACAGTTCACCCTCCGTGACAGATTTTTATCCCCTGTTGCACAGCGGCTGGTGGATTTAGGAATGGTTATCGTCCGTCCGTCCTTTCATGCACGCACATTTTGTGTCAAGTCCATAACTTTTCAACCACTAGAAGGAATTTCATGAAACTTTAGTCAAATGTTCTCCCCATGAAGACGACGAGCAGAACCCATGTTCCAACCTGGCCGGCTCAAGGTCAAGGTCACCAGTGGTGTTTGAAGATCTGAACCACATATTTCGTGTTCGGTTCATATCTTCTGAACCCCTAGAAGGAATTTCATGAAACTTTAGTCAAATGCTCAGCCTATAAAGACGATGTGCAGAACCCACGTTCCAACATGGCCGGCTCAAGGTCAAGGTCATTGAAGATGAATTTTATCAAACTTTAGTCAAATGTTCATTCCACCAAGATGATGTGCAGAACCCATGTTCCAGCCTGGCTGACCAAGGTCACTAGTTGTCTTTGAAGGTTCATATTTAACCATGTCTTTCATATTTGCTCCATAACTTCCAAACTGCTGGAGATATATTTGTTAATTTGCAATCAAGCATCCATAACCTTTCCAACATTCCTGCATGCAGCGGGGGATATTGCTGTCGTTCCGACTGCCTTGTTCAATCTTCACCTCTCACTCATACAAGATACTTATATGGAAGTTTCAGTATCTTCAGATGGGAGTGCTGTAAGGGGCAGATAAACTCAGTGATAATGCATACTCTTCAGATGGGAGAGCTTCCAGGGTCACTAAAGCTCATTAAAATGGAAGTATCTCCCGATCTATAAGCTCTAATAGGAAATAAAACTCATTTTAGTAACAAGGGTCCAGATCAAGGATTCTCTGAGCATCACAAGGTCCCAAGATTATAAACTGAGAATGGAAACCAGTCTCAAATCATAAGCATCTGATTGGCTGAAATGGCAACTGGTTGCCATTTCAACCAATCAGATGCTTGACATTTAGACTGGACTCAGTTTTAATATCTTCAACCCAAGTTCATTATTCTTCCATATTTTTTCAGTTATTAATAGAAAGACTGTAGGAAGAAGCTGCTCATTTTGATGTTTTAATAGAATTAAAATATATTTTGAATTATTTGTCTGTAATAAAGATGTTGCAATAATCTTTTTGTTCTCCAGTAATGCTGTACATGAAAAGCAGAATACTGTATAACTCTTTCGTCTGTATATACCCCTTTATGGCATAAGTGAACAGTGTAAATCCAGATCAGCTGGCACATTCATGTTGTCTTATCAGGATCTGCACTGTTTGCATTTTGATTTGTTTGGTTATTTCTGACCGAAAAGTGACCAATGTAGATCCTGATCAGATGGCTAGGAAGTGCTGGCTGATCTGGATCTACATATATAGAGGTTTTATCATTTGATCAGTGATGATCCAGATCATCTGCCACAACTGAGTCATCTGATCTGGCTCTACCCTGGTCACTTGAATTTATTAATGGATGTTTGGTTTTCATTTCAGGTCATTTCGGAAGTGTGTTTAAAGGTTATCTAACATTCCCAGATGTGAAAGGGGACACCCTTGTGGCAGTTAAAACTTTACATCGTAAGTTGTTTAGAAAAGTATTATTCCTTTTATCTATTTTTAATTTTTTTCAAGAAAACTTGTAATTGCTAAAAAAAAAAATTCAACCAAACAACTTTTTAAATTAAATTTAAAAACATTATTACAAGTAGATTGTAAGATTTTAAAGATAAGTTTTTTAGATTGAACCATTAAGAGCAGAATAGCAAATGTCATTTGCTGACAGCAACAGGCTTCTCACCGCTATGAGTTCATGACCTACCAGACTTGAAATCTTTCTTGAGGAAGTTTTTCAGCTAGCTATCGGAAGGTTAGTGGTTCTACCGAGGTTTCGTCCGTGCCTTGGGTTTTCCTTCATGAGAAAAAAGGTTGAAGTCCGTCAATAGATATGCACTTGTAGTAAGCGGGGCAGGACACCTACACTCCAGTGAATGTAGAAGCAAAACAGTCAGCACATGTTATTTACTTTATGCTTTTCAGTGAATTGTAGAATTTTCCCGGTGAAATAAATGTGGTATTTCACTGTTTTCAAACAGTGAAATATCTTTTTTTTTTCAGTGATTTTTTTACGTTGGTACCCAAACCCACATAACATACCAAATGAGAACGTTTAGAAAACGGGCTCAAATTTGTATACAGTGGAATTGCGATAACTTGAAACGCAATAATTCGAAATGACGGTTTAACTCGAAGTCGGCCGTCGGTCCCGTCAATTTTCCTTATTTATTTAACTGAAAAAGTCGCGAAAACTCGAAACGCAATAACTCGAAATTCCCGATATCTCGAACATACGAATAAGTCCCTTGAATAAGAAATAAGCACAAATTGATCGCGATAACTCAAAGTTCTTGTATTGACACGATTTTTCACACTTCTTGCGCGAATGTTCCGAGTCTTTTGTTTATCGCCGACATGTCAAAAAGAGTTGTTAGTGGCACGTCATTGTAATGATATGTTTGTGAAGCAAACAATTAAAGTGATTTGACTCAAATAAGTGTCAAACAAACATTTGGAGTTGTTAATTTTCATTTCTATAAACGACTTTTCATTATTTTATCAATAAGCAAACAACAGTTTGCAAATGGCATAACGATACATAATGAAAGTATTAATATTATTTTTTCCGAGTAATCTAGTGAAGGACCCGGGTAACTGGGAGGATACCTGGATAGGAAAACAACATTTTCTATTCTAATGTTTGATGTTCGTACAATGATATTTGTTAAATTTATGAAAATATTGTTTCTTCATCGATATTATTTATATAATCACGAAAACCAAGTAATAAAATTATTTAAAAAAAATAATTATTATATTGTTTTATTGAGCAAACTTGACAATAAACATTTGTTCGTCCCGTATGGTACCGTAATAATTGCACGTCTATAGTTTTGCCACTCGTGAAAATACGAATTCTGGAGCTCACTCAGTGAAATATATTTTTATCTTACACTGGTAAAAACAAATATCCTCTATATTGTGTTTTATGATGACGGTCTTTTAATACTTGACATTTGACCAAATCATTTGTGTATTTCTTGTGTCACCAAGCCATTGTCGTTGTTTCTTGTAGAGAACAGTCCCAGACAGATAGATGTACAAGCCTTTTTGAAAGAAGCTCTGATCATGAAGGATTTCAACCATCCAAATGTTTTAAATCTTATAGGTAAACTGACATGTTGTTTTACTGTAAACCCCAGTTTCATAGGAAATGCAAAGCTCCCATAAACCAAAACATTCCATTTAGTGCCCATGCTCCTATAACTGCCCACCATGTGTATTCAACTTGGAAATGAATAAACGCCTATTATAAAAAACGATTTTCACTCAACTTTCTATATTGCTGTATCAATATTTTCGGTTTATCAGAGGTCAGCTGGGCCAGAAGTATCAATTTACAAGGAATAAGTATGGAAAAATTACATGATTACACCATTGCTTTTTTTTTTGTTGGTAGGGAATGTACAGAATTTATTTTGCAAAAAGTAATTTCTGGTTTTGGTTTAGGTACGATGTTTTTCTTGCTTCTTGATTTTTCTGTAAGCTTTATGTTAACCCCTTTTTTTCCAACTTTCTAAGCGCTCCAGGTGATAGATGGGGCAATTATGGTACTATCTGTCAAATGCAGAGTTTTCTCTACTGTACTATCACAAAGCCTGGTGATGTTATCTTTAACATATTTGACGCTTGTTTGAAATTTAAATTACAAAAAGTTTCAATTTCTTCATGTTATTCAATTCACAAAACTGTAAATTAGTAAATTCATGAAAATGCAGGTTTACCAGATTGTCCGGGAATATATTTGCACTATCAATATTAACAACACATAATATAGTTACCCCTTGTTTTGTAGGTATATGTTTGGGAATGGATGACATGCCATTAGTTGTACTGCCGTATATGAAACATGGTGACCTGCTTTCTTATATTAGAGATGAACATAATGTAAGTTTGATCTAGAATTTTCTATAAAATTACAAATACTGTATACCAAAAGAATATATGCAACCTGTAAATATTTTGAATTATTTACAATGAATGTGATGTATAGAAACTTATGAATTGCATCTGTAACATGATGAAATGTGAATGTTTAGACTAATGTTGTGTATAGATTCTGATTGATTCAAGGTGTAGAAAAAGAATAAGAAACATCGTTGTTAATTATCCAAAACAAGTATTTCTCCCTTTCCCGTTGGTTGTCATTTCAACTAGTCAGATGCTTGAGATAGGAGACTGGCCTCCAATCTAAGTTTTATGATCTTGGGCCCTGTAGTGGCTGGTATATACAACCTTTATTCTATTCCATTGCATGTGCGAACAGATCATCCTGCATTTCTTATAAGGATCTACACTGGTCGCATCTTGGTCAGAAATAACCTAATGAGTCAAAAGCAAACAGTGCAGATCTTGATCAGATTGTATGATTGTATGTGCCTGCTGATCTGGCCCAACACTGTTCACCCATGGAATAACAACATTAATATTCCTTGGAGTAATGTTTAAAGGGTTTGTTGTTAAGTCTTGCTCAATCAAGCTGTATGTAATATTTTCAGTCCCCTACCATTAAAGATCTCATCACATTCGGCATTGGGATAGCCCAGGGTATGGCGTACCTGTCCGAGCTCAAGTTTGTGCATAGAGACTTGGCCTGTAGGAATTGTATGTAAGTATTGACATTGCACAGGATATGCAATATCTTAACAAGCTCAAGGTTTTTCTTAGTGACTTAAAACCTTCCTCCATTTATATGCCATTATGGCATCTGCAAACAGCGTCTGCACTGTTCGCTTTTTGATATATTAAGTTATTTTTGACCAGTGAACAGTGAAGATCCTGATCAGACAGCAGGGACGTGCTGTCGGATCTTGATCTATGCTGGTCACAGAGGCGTAAAATGCCTGTTTATGGAGTAAAAGGTTAATCTGTAGGAAATGCTTTTAAGTTGTAAGATAATGTATTGCCTGTGCTCTGATAAACCAGTCTAAGGTTGTAAATGAAGGTACTGTATAAGGGTTAAGATGCTTTACAGTTATTGGGAAGGAATCAGCAAAATCTAATGCTAATCCTGTGCTGAAGATTATAAAACTTAGATTTGAAACCAGTCTCAAATCTCAGACATCTGATTGGCTGAAATGGCGTCCAGTCACCATTTCAGCCAATCAGATGCTTGAGATTTGAGACTGGTTTCCATTCACAGTTTCATAATCTTGAGGCCTAAATTATGATTTACAGGTTAGACGAGAACTACCAGTGTAAGGTTGCAGATTTCGGTTTGTCGAGGGATATTTACGAGAAAGATTACTACGCCTCGGAGAGCAAGAAGACGATGCTTCCTGTGAAATGGATGGCTCTAGAGTGCCTAGAAAAGGGGAAATATTCCACCAAATCTGATGTTGTATGTATCTGGTCATCCTTATTTTAGGCCCGCCCGGCTAGCTCAGTGGATAGAGCATCGGACTGTCAATCCAGGGGTCGTGAGTTCGATCCCCAGCCGAGGCGGGAAAAATTTCTCCGTGACAATTGAACTCGGACATTGCGTCTGAGAGTCATTTGTCCCTCACCTCTGATTCAAGTGAGGAAGCAGTCAGTCGCTTGCGGAGAAATTGGTTAGTACTGGTTAGAGACCCAGGAACACCGGTTAGGTGGACTGACCGCCGGGATATAACAAGAAAGGTGTTGAAACCAGGCGTTAAACCCCAAACAAACAAACAAACAAAATCCTTATTTTAACTCTATAAGTGTATCACCGTATTATATTTCGCACGATTTTAATTCTCATATGATACTGTCATCATGCAGGGATGATGCAGGGATCAAATTTCACTCTGCTATCATTCTTTTAAGAGAAGATATTTAATAGTTTGATTTCGTTAGGGTTTGGTAACACACACATACCTTACTGCCAAAAAGGTGAAAATCAAACCACTTCAAAATTAAATGAAAACAGGAGATATTGTGTTTTATTTAATATGATTTAAAATAAAAATGTTACCCAAATAAAAAAATTTCTGTATTTTTGAAAATTGAAAATTCCAAAATAAAGATTGATAATTTTTAGTAGAGTAAAAAAGTTCATAACAAGATTGTTTTTGAAGTATTGTTGTGTATATCTACGTGTATTTTATAAGTTAGAATTTATTCCCAAAACAAAACATGCTAGTGACATAAACTTCTTTTTTTTACAGTGGAAGTTAGTTAACATGATTTTGTTTGTTTATGAGAGAAATACCTTACCAGACTGATTAAGTTGTAATGTACATGGTTATTTTGCAAATTTTTTATGTTGCAATGTCTGCAGATGAGTTGATAAGTTTTTTTTACTTTGAGTTTGTAAACATAAGGTGCTAGAAATAGAACTTGTCTGTTTATGAAATAAGTTGTCATTTTGTACAATAAATTCATAATTACTCATGAGTTACTCATATATGAGGTGTTCATGGGCAGATTAATTTGTTAAAACCACCACGATTTTAGAATTGAAGTAAAACATACATGTATTTTAGAAACTAGAAAAAATACAAGTTTGGGAACCTGCAAAAAACTGTTTCATGGAAAGTCACAAATATAAATGCATGCTTGGGAGAAACAAAAGTGAAAAAAAGTGTACTAGGTGGAGTGTGATGTGTTATTTTGTTGTTATTTAAGTGGTCATATGGTATCGTATTGTGGGAGCTGATGACCAGGGGAGTTAACCCATATCCAGAAGTAGACAACTGGGATATTGTACGGTTCCTAAAACATGGCCGGAGAATGCCTCAACCACAGTACTGCCCTGATCTGCTGTAAGTTCTAATTTTTTCTTGTTCTTTAACCCTTTCCTCCATAAATACGCATTGTTTTCGCAAAAAGTCAACAGTGCAGATCCTGATAAGATGGCACATCCGTGCTGTCTGATCAGGATCTGCACTTTTCGCATTTTGGTAAAAAATAACATAACAAATCAAAAAGCGAATAGTGCAGATCCTGATCTGATGTGCCGGCTGATCTGGATCTACACTGTTTGCCCATGCAATAAAGGTGTGTTTATGGGGGAAAGGGTTATCCAGTCACATTATTCTGATATCTTTTTACACTGTCTACTTATTATAGCATTTTCAAGTTATGTGTGCCCATATTTTCTCTTTTGCCAATTTGCCAGAGATAGTGGGCATTAATAAGGCAAGGGCTGCAAAAAGGATAAGGTTGATCAAAATCAGTAGAAAGCTAAAGGTTCACCTTGGTAAAACTATGGTTAATTTGTATCTTTCACAATTATTAGCCTTTCCAGATGCTAGTGCAGATATTAAATGGAAATGTATTTTTGTAAACTGAATTATTTTGTTCTTTAACAGGTACGCAATCATGCGCAAGTGTTGGCATCCTAACCCCAAAGAGCGTCCAACTTTCTCACAGCTTGTCCACGAGGTAACAGATATGATCACCATGATGGAGCAGGCCATGAAACAAGGCCAGCATACAGCCGATATACAAACCACATATGTTAACATGGAAAACTGTACAGGTAAGGGAAGGGCCAGCATACAGCCGATATACAAACCACATATGTTAACATGGAAAACTGTACAGGTAAGGGAGGGATAGCAGGGCCAGCATACAGCCGATATACAAACCACATATGTTAACATGGAAAACTGTACAGGTAAGGGAGGAATAGCACTAAGAAGGGAGAAATGTAGTGCAAACTTGTTAAGTGAAATGATATGGTGATATTGGCAATTGAAGCTTTGAAGATGGGTCATTTACTACAAATTTTGATTTTTTCAGTTAGATTTCAGCTTGCAACCAAAACATCATAGGTGTTGCGAGGTGACTGATATTTGCATTGTGAAATAGCAAAAAAGTTTAATAGTGGCAGAAAGCTGTTCATAGTAAATCACGCTTTCAAGTTGCTATACTTTAAGCCACGCCTTTTGTTATTGCTTCAGTGCTAAATGTACCATTTAAATCCATTCAACATCCACAAGAAGAATGAACAAACAGTGACTAAAATTTAATTGACAGCAAAACCTTATTTGGAAGCTGAACACAGTGTCTTCTGATTGGAGCAGCAGTTCCAAAAGTAATCACATGACATAAACTTCTTTGGGGTATTTTGAAGTGTTGCAATCCAACAGTTTTTTATGGAGGTTGCTTTCTGGGTCAATATCTAATTGTAATCAAAATTTGTAGTAATTTTATGTAAACAACTGATTCAATTATTTTGCAGACATCAGCATTTTAAAAAAAGACATTTTGATTTGGTAATTTAGTGCAAAGACCTATATTATACATAGATATGCGTCATCGCTTTTTCGCGCATGTGCACGCGGCCTGCTTTATCTCGGCGAGTCACGTGATCGCTATCTGCGTCATAGTAATCAATTTGGCTGTTAATTCATACATCCGAAACTTCCATCTTATATCTATGTATAATATAGGTCTTTGATTGATCATAAAAATTGTTATTAATAAAATATTTTAAATAAAAGTAAACGTTTTTAATGCTTATATTATCAAAAGAAGTTATTCTTTCATCAAAGATTTGTAAAAGTGCCTGTAATAGCCGAAATAAACGATATGAAATTTGATATTTTACAAAGAAATTCTCGTTCTTTGTTGTTGTTGTTTATTGCCTCTCGTGTCATTTGTTTGTTGTTTTTTTATTAATATTTATATCACAAAGCGGATAAAATAAATTTGAGGGAAATCGGCATCTCATTAAACTTTGGTTCATGATTTATTTTGTTACATTTAGAATGTGATACTGGGGTTGAACGAGATTTAGGGTGGTCTTCACCATTTGATAAAGGTTAAATTTTAAAAGTAAATCTCAGCCAAGTAGTCTCCAGATCCTCGTTGACAGGTACGGGAACTTAATACACTGGCATGGTGTGAACACCAAATCAAATACACTGTCATGTTTACATTGTTGAGACTGGCCCAAAAGCATGTGACGTCTCCATTCAGTTCCAAATTGACAGGTTGGAGAACTTAATACACTGTCGTACCGACTTGGGAATTGTCGTAACATATAAGATATATAGCTAAATGTTTAATATGGAGATTTTTATGCAGGAAAGTGATACTTATTTGTAATATTGTAGTTCTTGAGATGGACGCTGTTGATTTTCTGTTTTATTTGTTTATGAATTCAGATTACAAAATAATATATAAATACATTAGGTTTAGGGCTTAACAGATATATATATATATATAACATATTTCAACAGAAATAATGTAAAGTTTAAATGATAATTTGCTGCTATATAGATCTGTGTTGCTGACTTTATTATATATCTGGCTTTCATAAATTTCTTCTGTGTTCATCAACCTGCAAATATAAAAATACATTGTTTAATGATGAAATGAGGACTTGGTATTCGTATTTTTTTATTATCTAATCAGATCGTGTTCGCTGCAGAGAAGTTTGTGCTCGTTCCATTTAAATGTTTTCATCACAGTTTCGCACCTCTGAATCCACACTTGTTTCAAACGTTTGTTTTGAGGAAACCTGTGCAGCGAGATAGTCCTGCCATTCAATACTTGACCACGATAAACTCCGCTACACATACAACAATATTTCAATGAGTTTTTCTTCTTTTCGCTTTGTGGCAACATTATAATTATATTCTTATTGCTATTATTCCTGTAAATATCGTTTATCGAACGACGTCCCCGGAAGACGTCCCCAGAAGTGGAAACATAATTTTCTGGCATGCGCACTTCGTCAAAGGGCAAGTAATTTTCAAGGGAAACAATCTAAAAAGTAACGCTTGGTCACGTGACGAGATTCTCGTCGAATCCACGTCAAAAAACGAGATTTCTTATATCAGTAATAGAGAGATGCGAATATATTTATATATATAGGTCTCTGTTTAGTGTCATTCAATCAATTAATGTTTCACTAAGAAAATGCATGAGTTATGCATAAATACCTTACTTTGCTTATGCCATTCTGTCAACTGAACTGAGGACAAAAATGGAGTAAAATTGTGGTCATTGTGGATTGTAGTTAACTGTTAAAGCTCTAGTAAAGTCAACAATAGAGACATTCGGAAGACAGAAGTATTATAACTTGTATTCTGTACTTGCAGATTACCATTATACTGACGAGTTAATGCCGGCAGGTTCCATAACTTATGATGATGACTCGTCAGCTCCGACTTCTCCTACTTCACCCGGTGGCCCAAATTCCCCTGTTGTACAAGAGACAAATTCTCCAGTCTCCCAGGGTGCCACAGGTATTACCTCATTACCGTCATTGTTCGAATATAAGCCGCATTCATGTATAAGCCGCACCCTCCTAAACCGATGGAACAGATGAAAATGGCTTAATGCAATGTATAAGCAGCCAAACCTGTGTATTAGCTGCACCCCCAACTTTTTACTGCCAAATACTGGAAAAAAAGTGCGGCTTATATTCAGACAATGACGGTATGTTTAATATGCTGAATCCTCTATATATACACCTTCATGGCATTGGCAAACAGTGTAGATCCAGACCAGCTGACACTTGTGCTATCTGATCAGGATTAGCATTATGCACCTTTTTATTTTTTAACATTTCTAACCAAGATGCCACCAGTCTTGATCCAGATCAGACAGCACAAATGAGCTTGTTGATCTGGATCTACATTGAATGCACATGCATTAAAATGCATTTACCGTCATTGTTCGAATATAACCCACACTCATGTATAAGCCGCACCACCCCAAAAGTGATAGAACAGATGAAAATGGCTTAACAAAATGTATAAGCACCCAAACCTGTGTATTAGCCGCACCCCCAACTTTTTACTTCCGAATTCTGGGGAAAAAGTGCGGCTTATATTCAAACAATGACGGTATATTGAGTATAGGGTTTAATTTCACTCTGAGTTATGACCCTTTAATTGAAATTAACCATCTCCTCTTTTACAGGCAAGAAAAGTCTGTGATCTCAGCAATCTTATTGGTTGAGATATATGTATTTAAAAAGAAAAAGAGTTATAACACTTAGAAGGAAAACCATTCTCAGAAATCACAATTCTTAATGGCACTAACTGTTAGTACCATTAAGAATTGTGATTTCTGAGAATGGTTTGCCTTCTTAGTGTTATAACTCTTTTACTTTTCACATACATATATCTCATTAGTACAACTAGTGTATAATTAGATCAGCTGGAACAATCCACTGTCTGATATGGATCTACACTTTTCACTTCTTGGTCAGAAATTAAAGGATTGGCCTTGAGAACCAGGTCACCATTCTTCCGGTCACTTTTGCATTTAAAGCTACATCATTACTTTTGCATTTTAAAGGTACATCTGAGGATCTTCCTGCTGCAACAAGTTCCAACCATGACACCAAAGGTAAAGCTCCAGAGGATCCTGCTAACATCTCCCATCCAAACCAGGATACAAAAGGTAAACGTCCAGTTCCAAAACCAAAACCAAAGACCCCAAAGAAACCAACTACAGCAAAGACAGGAACCCCACCAACTGTAACTGCAGGAAAGAAAGAAAACACAGAAAAGAGTGAAACCACAGAAAAGGATGATGATGTGTTCACTGAACCTCTTCTATCTGGTAATGGAAAGACAAACAAAGATGAATCTATAGCTTAATTATTAATAAGCACATTTTATAAGGGCAGCATGTTGACACAATTTTTAGCAATAGAGTTGTTCTAAATTTAGTTTATTTCCAGTCTTTTTATATGGTTGAGATGTAGTTTGGAAATGTACTGTAATGTGTTCCTTATTGTTTTGAATAACACATTTCAAATGCAGTTTGTTCAAAGTAGATGGCCTTTAAAATATCCCTTTCCTGTTCAGACGCACCTTTATTGCTAGGGCGAACAGTTTAGATCCAGATCAGCCGGCACATCGGTGCCGTCTGATCAGGATCTAAACTGTTCGCTTTTTGATTCATTAGGTTATTCCTGATCTAAATGCGACCAGTGCAGATCCTGATCAGACGGCACGGATGTGCCGGCTGATCTGGATCTACACTGGTCGCACACGCGTAAAAATGCGTATCTGTACAGGAAAGGGATATTGAAACATTAGCTGTAAACTTGTGACTATGTACAAGTGTGATATGAATGTTCAAAAGAACAGTAAATGTTGTTTTTATATTCAGGTAATTGTACATATATACAGGCATGTATATTGTTTATAGGCGCTTTGTTTAATAGATTTTTAACAGTATTTATACAATGGTTATAGAATCCAATTTACTAAATTACATTCCACTATATGTGTCTTATAGATACTGCTTTCTGTTGTAATTTTTATTATTTGGAATATTTATTGTTAGTACATTATACATATACAAGGTTGTAAAGAATCGTGTTATACCAGTAGTCTTGCAATTTTAATACAATTATTTTTACTTTCGCTGTTTCGATGTATCTTTTACAAGGTCAGTTGGTATATCTTTTACTTCTTACTACTTGTATTTTCGCTGTTTTGATATATCTATAACAAGGTCAGTAGGTATACCTTTTACTTTTTCAGAACTCTTAAAACATTACAAGAAATGTTTTAGGAGTACAGATCATTCGTAAATACACTGACCGTCAATGGAAAGTTTCCACTTTTACAATAGCTTTTACATTAATGGATTTGAAATCATTCGGTATAGTAAAGTAGCACTGGTGCATAACATGGTATTTCAGGTTACTTACAGTCATATCAGCCATTTTCTGCTGCCAAAAATTAGAAGCTCAATTTACTAAGAAACTGAATTTGGGAATTTTTTATTTAACAACACACTACAGTTTCATTGGTCAAAGTTTAAAAATGTTTTAGAAGATGTGAGAATTTTCCAGAAAAACGGAAATAGGCTTAATGGTGGCAAACACCGGAAGTGCGTTCTTGTTCTGGATCATAGTGATTGTTTCAAATTCTGTCGTAAGTAAAACTTTATATTCATATGAAGCCATTCATTTTTTATCAGTTAGTGACAGCTGATTATAATTACAAAAGTGGTAACTTTTTTTTGATGGGTAGTATACTTCTTACAGAAGTAAAAGTTAAAATTTAGCAAAACAAGTTTCAACAGATATTAGGATTTATCAGGTATAAAAGAAGTAAATGTTGTGCAAATTTAAGGCCAAAGAATGTAAACATGGCATCTTGTTTATTCCAATACCGTCATTGTTTGAATATAAGCCGCACTTTTTTCCCAGAATTCGGCGGTGAAAAGTTGGGGGTGCGGCTAATACACAGGTTTGGCTGCTTATACACTTCGTTAAGCCATTTTCATCTGTTCCATCAGGTTTGGGGGGCAGTGCGGCTTATACACGAGTGCAGTTTATATTCGAACAATGACGGTAGTTAGTATTCAAACTTATTCATATATTTGAATATTGCATGTATTCCTGTAATTATTCGAGGGAGATAATTATTCATTGCTCAATGATTTTAAATAAGACTGGTCTTGTCCAAGATTTGCTTTGAAAAAAGGGGTTTATTAAAATTCTTAAACATGATGTTTAACATTTTACTTCATGGAAATGCCTTTTTTTCACTAGGGTGACCACTGTAGATACAGATTATCTATTTAATAATGTTCAAATAATTGAAAATCAAAGTTAATAGATAAGTTAATCAAGAGTGAAAAAGAATTTTAATTTATTATAAATGTGTACCAAGTCTTAGATTGTTATCAGAACCTTTGGTAGAAAATTTGAATGCACAAAATTGTTCATTTTAGTACACCTAATACCAAACTATAAAAAACTATAGAAATTTTGAGAGATTGCCATTTAAATAGACTTATAATAATTTTAAAGTAAGGTCTAAAATTTAATATCTTAACTCTTTTTTCCATATATACAATTTTTTTGCAAGTGCCACCAATTTAGATCCAGATCAGCCAGCTCATCTGTGTCTTTTGATCTGCATATGCACTGTTTGCGTCTTGGTCAGAAATATCCTAATGATTCTAAAAGAAAACTGACTAGATCTTGATCAAGTGGCATGGATGTGGTAGCTGATCTGGATCTACACTGTTTGTGGATGAAATAAAAGCCAATTATGAATTTATGTTTAACTTGAAATTTTGATTAACTACCTGGTCCATAAATGAACAAAGGATCATCCCCTCAGCATGCTTCCTATATCTAGTACCTCAATTTAATAGTGGTTTATTAGAATTTTTTATTGTTTTATTATACCCCCACAAACGAAGTTTGAGGGGGTATATAGGAGTGAGCTTGTCGGTCGGTCGGTCGGTCGGTCTGTCGGTCGGTCGGATTCTTCATTTCCAGATGATAACTCATGAAAGGCTTGACAGAATTAAATAATTTTTGGTACACAGGTATATCGTCATAAGATACAGGTCAAGTTCGATTTTGGGGCTGGTGGGATCAGTGTCAAGGTCACTGTTACTAAAAATAGAAAAATGGTTTCCGGATGATAACTCATGAAACACTTCACAGATTTAATCCTTGTTTGGTAAATAGATGTAACATCACAAGATACAGGTCAAGTTCGACTTTGGGGCTGGTGGGGTCAATGTCAAGGTCAGTATTACTAAAAATAGAAAAAGGGTTTCCAGATAATAACTCATGAAAAACTTCACAGATTAAATCCTTTTTTGGTACATATATGTAATATCAGAAGATACTGGTCGAGTTCGACTTTGGGGCCTGAGGGGTCAGTGTCAAGGTCACTGTAACTTAAAAAAGAAAAATTGTTTCTGGACTATAACTCATGACATACTTCATAGATTTAATTATTTTTTGGAACACAGATGTAACATAACAAGATAAAGATTAGGTTTGACTTTGGGGCCTGTGGGTTCAAGGTCAAGGCCACTGTTATTTAAACTTCAAAACTTCGTTTCCACTCAGTAACTATAGCTTGGAATGAGATTCTTAAATGAAATTTGGTGTATTGATGGTTTTTGTGAAGATGACTTTTGGGATTCAAGGCCTGTGGGGTCAAGGTCACTGTTACTAAAAATAGAAAATAAACTGTTTGCTCAATAACTTTGGTTCAGAATGAGATATTGTGATGAAAATTGCTATATAGGTAGTGTCTGTGAAGACGAAACTTGGTATTGAAATTGGGCCTGATGGGGTCAAGGTCACTGTTACTAAAAATAGAAAAAATGGTTTCTGGATGATTTCTCATAAACAATGTTTGGCACACAGTTCTTAGATAAAAGTTAGATAAAGGCCACTGTTACAAACATATTTAAACCATTTCTGCTCAATAAATTTAGAAGGAATGAGATATTGTGATGAAACTTGCTGAATATGTGGCTACTGTGAAGACGACACTTTGGATTGAAAGTGGGGCACATTATGCAATTGATTCGAAGCATTCCCAGTTCAATTATCAAGCATACATGTGGGGGTATTTAATCACTTTCAGTGATAATTCTAGTTGTTGTAATGATTTGTTTTACAAAGAGGGAAAAATTTGGAATATTGATGTTCTGATTCATATTGTGGTCACCTTTTCTGTCCATCCATCTCAAATCTGGTTTTCCGATCATGTCTTAGCAACCTCAAAAGGGATTCCAAGCAAATTTCACACAATTGTTTACCTTTATAAGGGAGAATGTGAAATCCAAGAACCCTGGCCATACCTCAGATGTCAAGGTCAACTTATGCAAAATTTCTAGTTTCCAGAGCATAACACAGCAAGTTATGAAGGTACTGCAGATAAACAGAAAAGATCATGTTTTCTTCAATGAGAAAGAGTGTCAGATCTGGATCTGCAATTGTAACATCTTAATCAAAAGTAACATAATAAATCTTAAAGCAAAGACACAATAAAGGAATAGAGTGTTGATCCAGATCAGCTTGTACAACTGTAATGTCTGATCAGGATCTGTTCACTTTTTGGTCAGAAATAACATAATAAATCAAAAAGCGAACAATGATGGTTCTGATTGTGCTGGCAGATCTGGATCTATACTGTGCTCCCATGCAATAAAGATGTTAATATGGAGTAAAGAGATAAATAAATACTATCTGATAATTTGTATTGCATAATTTCTACCATATTGTTAGCTGCTGAGCCCATTGTCTTCATATGTAGCACATATTTGTATTTGTTATGTATATAAATGGAGTCTTTAGGTTAAGGGAGTTTTGTTTTCAGTGGTAAGCCAGAATCTGCCTGTATAGTTGTTGTTTCTACTGATGATCTCTCCTTAACCAATTAATCCGTGGGAAATGGCTTATATCCCAAGAGCGACCTCTGTAGATCCAGATCAGCATGCACATTTCATGCAATCTGATCTGTATCTACTCTATTCAATCTATCAAGTTATTAATTGATTTCTGACCTAAAAAACAACTTTGGTAGATTGTCATCAGACTTTATGGATATTTCACGCTGATCTGGATCTAATCTAGTTGCAGATGGGAAACAAGTTGTATTCCACAGAGTAAAGGTTAACCTTGTTGACTGTTAACCCTTTCCTGTACAGACACACCTTTATTGCTAGGGCGAACAGTTTAGATCCAGATCAGCCGGCACATCCGTGCCGTCTGATCAGGATCTAAACTGTTCGCTTTTTGATTCATTAGGTTATTTCTGACCAAAATGCGACAAAATGTGCCGGCTGATCTGGATCTACACTGGTCGCACATGTGTAAAAATGCGTATATATACAGGAATGGGTTAAATTCTGTCTGCTTATAATAAGAACTAAGTAGGTGCAGTACACTTCCATTGCACATACTGATGTTTTGCTCTAAGGACAAGTTTTGCTCAATACATGTATATGTTAAGTTTGTTCTGCCTATATGATGAGGTTTTTTATGTCCCGTGAAACAGTATTCATGTGGAGTTTGTTTTTTTATTATCTGTATAATACACTGAATAGAGGAAATAATAGAAGTTCAGCTGGGTACTCCAGTTATGTACTGAAAAGAAATACAATGTACTAAATTAGATATCTGTAAAATATGCTTTCTGATTTTCGAAATTTCAAAAAAAAGAATGACTTTCAAAATAAAATACACTGTATTGTAATGCATTTTCCAAAAATCCGTGTGTTTAGAAATATATTATATTGCGACCATTGATGTGTTTACCAGTTCAATGTTTAGATGCTAAAACTGCAATCACAAATATCTTTGAATGTCTGGTGGATATATTTTAAATAATAATTGTTCCCTTTTCCATAATCCATTTTTTCTGATGTATTTTTACGTGTGTGGGACCATTGTAGATCCAGATCAGGCAGCACACCTGTG
Source organism: Corbicula japonica (assembly GCA_038501625.1). Lineage (NCBI taxonomy): Eukaryota > Metazoa > Mollusca > Bivalvia > Venerida > Cyrenidae > Corbicula > Corbicula japonica. The sequence goes on from JAZAYU010000014.1 coordinate 2,228,975, forward strand.
CCAGCTGATCTGGATCTACACTGCTTTCCCTTGCACTAAAAGCCTATTTGTGGAGGGGTGGGATAATACATCATAATAGCTTTGTTTATGTTTTTGTTATGAAAAAAAGTTGGAACATTTATGATGACTGAATTTTATTGCTACCTCTGTGATAATAGACTCTCTTTGTAATGCATGATTTCTCCTTGCTGTGGAATCATGATAATTTGTCCAGGTTTACTGTTTGTGTTTTTCGTGTTAGGGAAAATAGCCAAAATAAAAGCCCAGCAAAATTAGCTTATCTCATGAGAATTATATAACTATGCAACTTTATGCCAGCACAAAAATGTCATTTGTTAGCCTTACCGTGAAATTTTGTCCGTGCGAAATTAATTGTTTCTGCATTACTTTGAAACCATTGAAATGGTTATTGCTTTTTTTCATGAAATCAATTGAAAATAGATTTCCTCCCCTATCTGTTTTGCAGACTTCTAACTCACCATAAGTTACCATCACCATAAGTTACCATCTTCTGTGAAAGTCCTCTCAAGAAAATAGAGAAAACCATTTTTAGAACTTGATTACTTTCTTGAAGAGTTCAGTCGAGAGTAATTGGGTCTTCTAATTTAATTACAGATAGTCTAATGAAATGATAACATTTCAAGAAGAGTTTTTTTCTTGTTATATTACTTGATCTTGATCCCTGTTCAGTAACCTATATTTTATGATAAGCTTGGTAATTTTTTTTAAACTGACAAATTAAACCTTTATAATTCAATAACAACACTTTTTCAACTCGTTTTCATTTATTTGTTCTAACTTGTGTCTTAATAATAATATTAACACTAATAAAGCTAAGTTAGTTATTGTTGAAATTCATCAATTCTGTTAAATAACAGATATACAAACACAAAATCATCGAAAAAGACACAAGCAATGACTAAATTGCTTAGAATTTTCCTTAAAAGGGTAACCAGTGAACCAATAAAATTGAAGTTTAGAATTACCAATCGAATTTAATCTCTCAAGAAAAATGATAATAATTATCTCCCCTTACAGTTCTATAACTTACTGCCCCTTTTGCTTATAAAACGTTTAATTAAGCATTTTAATAATTGTATATTAAAATTAACCCATTAGCATCTGAATTTATTGACTGAATAGGGAACTGTGTAGAGCCTGATCAGATTGCATTGATGGACTGTCTGATCAGTGTCTACAGCCTTTGCAAATATGACCAATTTTGTGCTGGACACTTAGACAGTAAAAGTTTTGATTTTGATTCCTAATTCCCAGTGTAAGCTGAAGGCCATTTGGTGCTGACATGTGACATCATCAATTTATGTGCACAAATCATTTTTCAGCAATAATTGCTATAATGGTAAAAATGATGATAAAATTTCTAAGAAAACACTGCTTCCCACATGTATTCTTAACTTTTAATGATATTTTATTAATAAGTTAATGCTCTATGGGGATTTTTTTTTAATTTTGATAAATTTCTGCACACAAATTGATGATGTTGCTGGTCACCATTCAAAATGGCTTCCTCCATACACATAAAATCAGCAGTTTTAGACAGCTATAGATAATTCATCTGTGGTCCAATTTTCAAACTTCTTTAACTTGTGTACAGCTAATTTACAAACATCTATATTCAAAATGTCTGGAAATCCCCTTTAACTTGAGCTAGTTCATTTGTTTTTCAAAGAGGCTTTATAGATATTTATTAACAATATAACCAAAAGTTTAATCCCTGATCAGACTGTACATATGCACATACTGATTTGGGTTTACACTGGGCAAAATTGTGAAAATGCTGTGCCCATCAGTACATCATGGACAAAAGGTGTCTTTTTTTACCTCTCACCACTGTAGCCCCTCGTCCTGAAATCCTAGACTTCAAACAAGATACACACCTGTATGCAAAAAGTTACCTGAAAAAATACAGGATACACACCTGTATGCAAAAAACTTACCTGTACAAATACAGGATATGCAAATAGTTACCTGTAAATAAAAGTACCTAAAATTAAAATTTTGCTTGGTAGATCTGACTTTTATAACATGGGCAAATAGTGTAGATCCAAATCAGCCAGCATGGATTGAATATAAGTATCATGCATGAGTGTGAGGTGAAGATGGAAAAATCTGTCACCGAGGGTTAACTGTTTTGCGGGAACGAGGCTCTGCCGAGTTCCCGCCAAAACAGTTCACCCGAGGTGACAGATTTTTCTATCTTCACCGAATGTCTCATGCAAGATACTTTTTCTTGCATACCTTTTATTATTTATAACATTTCTGTGTAAGTATACAAACTTATTTATTTTCATTATGCTGAAATATTGACGTTAAAGCAAACTTTTTTTTACAATGACGTCACTACTATTTCTATATCTATTTGAATATATTACGTCAGATCCTTGAAGACGTGACGTCACTCACGTGACTCATTCTACACGGGGGGATGTAGGATCGAAATTTCCTACTCGGGTGAAAACACCGGATGACCTGATCTGGTATGCAAGAATCATTTGTGCTTCCTGATCAGGACATACACTGTTATCTGATAGGCTCATTAGGTTATTTCTGACCAAGAAGGGACAGTGTCCATTATTAAATACCCATGAATGATTTAAGTAAAGTGCAGCGCTAATCTGCAAGATTAATAAAACTCATCAGATTAGAAATTCTGTATTGGACAATGTTGTTTTCCAATTCTTTATTTTGCAGCTTCCGGTGTTCTATGTGACGTCATAACTATGTTGTCGTAATTTTCCAGCACATACCAAACTCCAAAATAGAAAATTTCCATCGCCGTTTAACAATGACAACAGTTACTATGATTTTACGCCATGCATAAGTTTAGTATTGCGTTAATATTTTAATTATTGTGTAAACCATGTTTTTGACCAACATTTCATTGTTTAGTATATTTAAATTTGTTTTGAGCGAGAAGGGTATGTAATAAAAGGAATATTGTGACAGTATGCAGTCTGTAGGTTCGTATTATTTCTTGTTGCATACGAGACCTATGGTCTCCCGGGATATTGTTTACATACCCAACTCGAAAAATAAGAACCTACAGATTGCATAATGTTATAAACTTCCATATATATCAGACAGCAGGGATATGCTGGCTGATCTTGATCTGGTTGCCCGTCATGGGATAAAAGTCATGTACCATTGAGTTAATTAAGGAATGATTCTTATTTTGGTGCGGTTCATGCAGATTGGACGCGCACGCGAGAGCTGGCAAATCCATAAAGCGCGCTAGCGCTTTATGGTAAATTTGCCAGCTCTCGCGTGCACGTCCAATCTGCATGAACCGCACCAAAATAAGAATCATTACTTATATTTACATTTTTTTCATTTTTTTTCTTTAAATAAACTTAGGTCGAACGATTTCAAAAATTAGTATTAAGTGAAAAGGGGGAGTAATACGTGGGAGTTTTCAATAGTAACAGCCATGACGTTACTGACGTCATTACGGGTCATGCGGTTCATGCAAAATGAACCGAATTTTTTTAAACGAAGAAATCAATAGGAATGTAAATATAGGTTATTACTAGCTGAAATAAATGGCATAATTATGGCATGTGCCTTAACATGAATGTGATAGTTAATGGTTGTCTAATAATAGTAAAAAGTGTATTGTATAAAATATACCTGTACTAACAAAAGAGGGTTGTAATAGATATTGCGTAGAGTATCTATGTACATTTGTAAGTCTGTTATAAATGTTTTGTTTTATAAGTCAAATTAGTATGATATTTGTATTATATATGTATATTAGACTTTTACTGAAATAAATTTTCTGATTATTATGGTGCATAGAACTATGTACATGTACATATATACTGTACATTGTTAACAACATTCCATTTCTTTACTGGTGTTTGTTGCTGTTACATTTTACAAGCATCTTAAACATTTGTTATTTTGAACTTTTTATAATCTTAATGTTTTACAACTTGAACATGACTAAACAAATAAAAAGGTGTTGTAAAAAATGTTGTGTATGAAATTGTTAGGAACAACAAAAATATTTGAAAATATTTTAAACTGATTTATATTTGTATTATAGTACTCTCATATTTTCTTGAAATCCTCATTTACCCAGAATGTTGGAAGAAACCACTCTAATTATAGTAAAATGACTGCTAGGATTTTCATTTAATATCTTAATGCATGGTGTTTTTTCTCTAAACCCATTACCCCATGGGATATGGCTGTTATCAATACCGGTAGATGGACAGTGTAGGACTAGATCTGCCGACACATCTGGCATGGTTCTACACTATTTGCATTTTGATTCATTAGGTTATTTTTGACCAAGATGTGAACAGTGTTGATCTTGATCAGACAGCATGGACGTGCCAGCTTATCTTTATCTACACTGCTTACACATGCATCATAATCTATATATATGAAGTAAAGGGTTTATTCATATTATATTATTGAAGATGATGTCCTAAGTGACAATTTGATTGGCTGGATAAAAAGATTTAAAATTAAAAATTTAGGAGATTTATTATGTGTAACAGTGCCATATTGAATATTCTACAATTATAGACGGAATTGGTTTAAAGTTGATTTGCAAGGTCCTGGTGGTATTTTTCTTGTTGTTTTTTTTTATATAACAACTGATATTTAATTACCAGTTATATATACAAATAAAATAAAGACAATAATTGTTGTGTTAAAAAGATCTTTTCCTTCCACGAAAAGCCCGTCTTGCAGGCCTCTTACGAATTTGTTTTGTATGAATATGTGCCTATTGTATGTGTCCGACGGAGTGATGTTCTAGCTCAGTTACAAATTTACGCTGTTAAAAAAATTGTGAGTCGCTGTGTTGAACATGTATATTTCCTTTGATAATTGACATATTCAGCACAAAACTAGATAACATGTATATTTCCTTTGATATGTGCGATATTCAGCTAAAGACTAGATGAAATTTTTTACATATATTTCCTTTGATAAATGACAAATTCTGCATAAAACTAGATTAATTGATTAAATAATAATAACGTGCAACTTCCCACAATAAAAATGATTGAAATTGAGTTATATTTAGGTCCAGGTTTTAGTCGGTCGATACCGTATCACGACCATAGATTTTCATGTTACAAATCAACAACCTACCAACATTGACCAGACAGAAAAAACTACAAAATTAGAGAACTTATGTATAAGTAAAATCTTCAGTGGTTTTCTATATCACCATGGAGTTTATTTAGCGTCTTGGCAGATGGCTCTAAAAATTTCCTAAATCGTGATATTCCATCCCCACACATTCATTATTTTATTCCCAAAGGTGTGAAGTGTGATTTTTTCTTCGAAAATCATGCACACTGTAACATATTTCAAATAAGTTACGTAAATTCATATTTCTGAATTAATAAAACTGTGAAGTGACCTTGTATTGAATAAAAAGACAATGTGTCTGGCAGAAATATACAATTGCTCTTCGGGGACTTTCTGATGCTGCACTTTTCTCAGAATTACTTTCCGTTATTGTTTAAGTTTCTTGAGATATTGAACACACCGTTCAACCCGATAAGATGAATGCCGTGGGTAAGACGACGGCAGTTGCTTGTGTACATGAACGTTTTTCGGCGAAACTGAGTATTGGCCTGATTTTTACATTTTCCGGCTATATCTTAGCAGACAAAAATATACATATTGATTCCCTGTTTGTTAAGGACTCTACTGACGAAATCTTGACGCACACATGATATTATTTACAGAGAAATTGCAGAAAAAGTGTGCAATTTTTTGACAAAATATGTCATTTGACGAATCGGTCGCAAATATCCTTTTTAAAATCTGAAATATTTGAAATATACCATGATAAAGTTCAATTATTTCCCTGTAATTATTTGAAACCACAGCTTCCAATTCGCTTTCTCTAGAAAGATATTTACTTTTAAACTTGGTACGTCGTACAGTACTGAAAATCATGAAATTGACAATCGGATCGGAAGCGGATCGGAAGCGGACCGCAAACCGATCCCGTTAGGAGCGCAATGGAAGCGCAATCGAATTGGAAACGGAATGGAATCTAAGCGAATCGCTTTGAGAGTTTGGATCGCTTGGAGTGAAAAGACCGGAGCATTTTGACCGGATCGGAATTGCTTTGAACGTTTGGATCGCTTGGAGTGAAAAGACCGGAGCGTTTTGACCGGATCGGAATCGCTTTGAGCGTTTGGATCGCTTGGAGTGAAAAGACCGGAGCGTTTTGACCGGATCGGATCGCTTCTATTTATAGCTTTTCAGTTATATATAGTAGCGATACGACCACGGTGTTTAAACAATAAAATTAAACAAACTGCAAATAAGAAACATGTCACATAAATGTAAATTCAGCGCGAGATGCGTTATAAGTAATGCCTAATGAAAAGCGGGAGCGAAAAGATCGGAATTGGAAGAATCGGTTTGAGCGTAAAGATCGTTTGGAGCGCATGTTCCGGCGTAATAGTTAATGACCAATGAATATCGGGAGCGAAAAGATCGGAATCGGAAAAATCGGTTTAAGCGTAAAGATCGTTTGGAGCGCATTGTCTGGCGTTATAGTTAATGAACAATGAAAATCGGGAGCGAAAAGATCGGAATCGGAAGAATCGGTTTGAGCGTAAAGATCGTTTGGAGCGCATTGTCTGGAGTGAAAAAATTGGAGCGCAATCGAATTGGAATTGGACCGCAATGGGAATGGAATCGGATCGGTTATAGATGACATAAGGATCGGAAGCGGACCGGATCGGAATCGGAAAAATAGTCAATTTCATAATGTTCAGTACTGTAGTGATTTTGGTAATGACAACGGCCGTTAACACTAAAATATTGGTACAGTTGAATGCAGTTTCGTCAGTGGATTGGATAACGTTAACGGCCGTCAAGTGAACTTATTTTCAACGTCGCTGTTGTCTGCTTTATGCATAAAGTGTATCAGACTCTAGTGTTAACAAATCTAGGCTACTGCTTGTTGTGTATAAATCAAGATAATTATTGAAAAGTATGTTTACCTAAAGAAAAACATTTATAACAAAACACCTGATTTCCAGGTTGAATAATATTACCTAACGTTTTGTTGTTGATGCAATTTTAGAATTGTAATAATTTTAAGTATTCAATTATTTCGTACACTTGTCAAAAGAGAAGTACAAGCGTCTGTACTCATTCAAATGAAAACAATATAATATTTTATCTAACTTTGTACAAATTCTTATATTATTTACTATATATACTTTACGAACTTGAAATTTAATGCACTTGCACAGCCGCCTGCAGACGAGAAAAAATGTTGCACCGCATATTATTTCAGCTCGAACTTTATCTGGGGACGAACCATACCGAGTACGTAATATTATAGTTTTAAAATTCGGAAATAAATGTTATTATTCTTTATTTTCATTTGGTAGCCATTACTCTTTAAGAATATTCGAAGCGCAGGCGGTCTTGATTTACTTCTGATTAATAAATAAAATTATATAGACAACGAAAGTATGTAAAATTCAACTCAGAATGAAGTATTTGAAGTTCTTTTGCTTCATATTTGTAACAGACGAAAAACAACTATTTTTATGCGACTAAGTTTTGCCGTCGGACCGTTCCAAGGCGGTAACCCCTCGGGTTCTCACTTTCGTTAATTGTTTGTGGCGTCTATATTGAAATTGATTATTGTAATACCATGTTCTCTTTTCGTCTCTGCTGTTTGGCTGTATGGGGAAGCTGTGTCTGCTGGATGTGGCCATCCCTGATATGCATATTTCACTGTTTTATATATCATTGTCGTCACCTTTGCTTCGCTGACAATACGGCTAAGACGTCATGGTCATATCTCTAGAATATAGTTTAAATACAAGGAATCGTAATCTCTGTCAGATCAAACTCAATTTGTAAAACAGTATTTTAAAAACTTTCATAAATATGTCATTTTCAACAGCTGTTTAAGGAAAAAATATACAACAAAATTGGCAATGTGCGCGTTAAAAACATCGGTCAAATCACGATGCAATAAAAACATTTAATTATGTTCTCGGGTCCAGTGTTAATCATTGTAAATACAAAGCTAATTTTCGCTTGACGGCCGTTTACGTTATCCAATCCACTGACGAAACTGCATTCAACTGTACCAATATTTTAGTGTTAACGGCCGTTGTCGTTACCAAAATCTCCACGACGTACCAAGTTTAAAAGTAAATATCTTTCTAGAGAAAGCGAATTGGAAGCTGTGGTTTCAAATAATTACAGGGAAATAATTGAACTTTATCATGGTATATTTCAAATATTTCAGATTTGGTAATGAAAAAGAATATTTGCGACCGATTCGTCAAATGACATATTTTGTCAAAAAATTGCACACTTTTTCTGAAATTTCTTTGTAAATAATATCCTGTGTGCGTCAAGATTTCGTCAGTAGAGTCCTTAACAAACAGGGAATCAATATGTATATTTTTGTCTGCTTAGATATTGCCGGAAAATGTAAAAATCAGGCCAATACTTAGTTTCGCCGAAAAACGTTCATGTACACAAGCAACTGCCGTCGTCTTACCCACGGCATTCATCTTATCGGGTTGAACGGTGTGTTGAACTAGAAGGTAGAAATTTTATGTCCATCAATACGGACAGTCATGAACATGTAGTATCGCTTTGTGAAAATACTGCAGCGATTTCTTTTTCTTGAACAAATGTCAATACAGTAACTCTAGTTTTAATCAAGTCTTTCGGACAAATTTATTTCTGTTGACAGATCTGTCAGAAAATGTACGAATCAGATCTGTTGTATTATTACACCTAGTGTCCTTCAGAATTAGACCTCGTTTCCAATTTAAATTTGAGTTATCACATTTTGCAAAATTAACGGAACATGAAATAGCGATAAAAAGAGATGGATAAAAATGCTGCATAGTTTAAAATAACGTTTTATCACATCATATATGTCAAGTCTTTAGCTTCTCGCTGCTGGGCGGCTAATTTTACGCTGCCAGGCTTGTAACTTCACGCTGCCAGACTGCTAACTTTATGCTGCTAGCTGCTAACTTCACGCTGCTAGACTGCCAGACTGCTAAATTCACGCTGCCGGGCCCTTATGCTGCCAAGCTGCTAACTTCACGCTGCCAGGCTACCATCTTCACGAACATTTCAGAATTTTATGATGGAAACGAATAAATATGAAGACCTACTGAGTATGTCTGGATCTGAGAACTTTCTTCGATATTAGTAAAGGTTCATAAAAAAATGTTTTTTTCTATAATGTATAATCGTAAATGCTAAAATATGTAACGTTAAAAATGTTCTACATTAAAATAAACAAGTATTATAAGCTGTTCGTACTTTTTCGTACGTGTTTTTTTCGGCGTTAGCTGTCTAAGCTCACTTTTGACCTAGTTTTTCGACCAATGAAATATTGTAAATAAAACTTATTATGCAGCGGGAAAATCAAATAGATTATTTTGATTGGTTATTAGTGGGTCTCGTTAATGATTACCGTAACGATTTTTATATTGTGTGTTAGTATTTACCTGGCACTTATATGTTCGGGCATTTTCGTTTTTAAAAGCGATGATTGTATTGGAGAAAAGGATATTTACGGTATAAGTAACCAGTTAAGTCATTTTACGGTATAAGTAACCAGTTAAGTCAATTGATGGCTTAAATACGATTTTATATGGAATATTCATGGGTGTCAGGTAAACACTCGAGTACAATACACAGTGTAAAACGACAGAGAAGTGCAGATATTTCTGGTTCTTACTGGTTCCTTTCTAGTTCCTTTGATACAGATTGTTAATTTCAAGACCAGAATTTCAAATCGCCTTGGTGTAGTGGTTATCACACTCGCCTCTCAAGCTGAGGCCCCGCGTTCAATACTCGGGAGGGACACCTTTTTTAAAGTTGATTTACGTAAAAGTTGGTAAATTTCGCTCTTGTAACAAGTTGTTATTATTTTCATTTATTGTATTTTAATGACATTTATTCATCATTAGTACTAACTCTACAAGAGGTATTTTATTGGAACTGAATAAATGTACAGTTAATGTTAGACATTCTTCTTTAATCGACGTATTATCACCAGACGGAATTTTTGCACGCTCTTTATTTCTTTCTTTCTTATACACAGTGTCTAAGCGTACAGTTAACCGAAACGGAAGTTGCTGATCTGTACGCCGATGATCACATAGTTGTTTACAGAAAAACCTGCGACATCGAATTATTTATTGGTAAATAAACCAAGTTTAATGTGCATTTGGAAAAAAAATATTTCTGTGGTAAGTTAAACGTTAATTGTTAGTCCTGCTGTGATCATATAGACTTAAAGGAAGGGTTAGTATTGTTATAATCCATCATCGTTCCCAACTCGATCAGTGAAAATAGGAGCAAAACATTGAACAAAACGGGACGTTTTGGGCTCAAATTTCTTTGTGTAAATAGATTTTGGACCATATTTGTGTTGGTATGGGAGAAAATTCATTTATTCAACTTGTGTACTTCGTTGACCTGAGTTTGAACGACTTAGCAACGAGAAAATGATACTTTCTTTATGGCACTGTAAATGATAAGACTGTACGCATAGTTGCAACTGTACGCGATCGTTAGTTGTTAACAGATGCCTAACATCTGTACGCATAGTTGTCACACAGATCATGAACAATCTATGGTTCCAGTTCATGCTTTCTGATTATATCGACAGGTTATCATTTTAGCTTCAGTTAACCTTAATAATTCTTGCAAGAGAACCAGAAAAATGCATACTATTATTTGTTTCAACAAATTTGCTCATTCTTTTAATAATACAATTGTATAAACAAATAACTGATCTTGGCTTCTCTTTCAAAATCAGATTTGTTTTTAAATCTCTTGTTACCTCTTTATGAAAGGAGGCGTGAAAAAACGACTATAGTTCAACCGAGCTATATCAGTGGCAAGACCGTGTAAGATATGTACTGGCCCGCTGTAATGTTTTCATTTCTTCTCTGAAGTGCGTACAGTAGAAGCCATAATATAGCTGGACAAATACGCGTTAGTACTTCAACCATAGTTTCTAAAGATTTCATAAAATGCTCCAATCAGATTAACATAATCCATGAAATCTAACAAAGAAAGTCGGCCAAAATGAAATCCAACTCGACAATTTCACGACCTTAAACATCAAATTCTTAACAGTTGCAGACGTAATTGTTGACTAACTTAACTCGGTCACGAAGTGGTGGATTTCAAAATCTGAAACCTCTTAATGGAATTTTCCTGTCAAAGACCAGATTGTTAAAGTCTATGATATTGGATAATATTTGTGCATAATGTATATTTTTGCCAACACCGGCAGGGATTTGAGCAGGTTTATACTAGGTTTTATTTAATGTCACAATCAGGGGATTAAGGATTTCTAGAAATTATCGGTGTCTTATTTGCAAATTGTACCAATTCGTTAATATGGTTCAACAGTAGATCAGAGTAAAAAACCTATCAATTTATAGCTCAAAACGTGCTTGTCAGTTCTAAAATGTGATCATATTAGGTTTTTTTTTTATTACTAATACATTAGATTTGGATGATTCCTTTTATTGATTCCTTTAACAAGTTCTTGCTTCATTGATGCTTTTCAGTTGACCAGTATATGATGCACTTATGATCGCAACTGTTCGTACAGTCTGACATTGAAGTACTGCAACTTTGCGTACAGTCATGTCACTTTCGGTCGCTGCACAGAAAGACCATTTTCTCGGTGCTAATTCGTTCAAGCACCGTTCAACGCATTTTGTGAGCGTTGGAAATGATTTTTCTTTCACGGGAAGTCAAATATATCCCTTTCCAATATATACATTATAAAATATGAGGTCACAAATGCAGATTTTCTCCACTCTTTTTCCCCATTTTGTACTGATCAAGTGTGAAAAGATTACAGATTGCAACTTAACTAGCCGTTAGTTCAAGACTTTAAGATCACAGTAAGACTATTAATCAACAATGTACTTATTATTAAAATAATTTCTGCAAAAAGAACGTTTAATTTGAATATATTTTACAAATAAAAAGCCGATGTCGCGTGTTTTTCTGTAAGCAACTATGTGATCATCGGCGTACAGATCAGCAACTTCCGTTTGGGTTAACTGTACGCTTAGACACTGTGTTATATATACAAATCTTTTCCATCAACGCCGTTTATCTTTTTTAAAGATATTTCTTGTTTCTGTATACAAACCAACCCGTCCCCTTAATTTTAATGTCATTGTGTCCACATAATCATATAACACACAGTATCTTATAAAATAAAATTTAATTAAAAAATCGAAAATTTCGATTTCATAACTTGGTTGCTATTTTTCTGGAAGTGTAGTGTTGTTTTTTCAATGTTGTTTAAAAGCATATTTAACAGTTCCGGTGAAATGAATTATATCTCAGCGTATTTTCTGGACACTCGGTTAGAACATGCATACTAAGGAAAAAAATATCATCAACTTTCGATGGTTTTAGCATTTGTCCTTCTTGCGTTTTGTTAAAACATTAGTGAAAATAAAATAGAGCCTTAAATCAGTATTATAATAACCACAATTGATTTAAGACTTTTTATGTATTTTTAAGTGAAAATTTGAATTTGTGTTCTTCATGTATAAAAACTTATATATGAATGCTATTGAACAGATAAAGAATAAAATCAAAATTCTGGTCAGATTTTTGAAATTAAGAAAGTAAAATTAGCAAATCAAAAAATCTAGTAAAAAATCGCATATTTTCTTTTAAGCAATTTTATGTGATAATTTGTATAATCCGTATAACTTCTGAAGCCGTTTGCGGCTAATTTCCTTTTGAATTTCTAACTTTTGCGTAATCAATTTTCCCAATCAAAAGCAAAGTGTCAAAATAAGTTAATTCGATTTTCTAAGTCTATTATGTGTAATTCCTTTAAATGATGATGTCGCAAAATTATACATCTGTTGTTTTTGACACGTTTATTGTTTAAAAAGTTGAAATTACGTTGATATTTACAGCGAATTCCATTTAACCTGTAACATTTCAAAGTAACGCTGCAATTTTGTTAAACAAACTGGAAAGTTTGACAAACATCTTGTATACTTCTAATTAGCAAATTGCAAGAAATTAATTAGGACAGAGTCATTAGATAGGACGCATAAATATTAGTGGATTATCTGAAGAAACATTCATTTGCAAAATATCAGCAATTAGACAACAATGTTAACTCGTTCTAGAACTCGAATGGCTTTCGGAGCCAACGAACCTTCAACAGCACCGTCAGTTCCGACAAGAGTTTTGCGCTCTACCACGAGGGCTCGAGCCACAGCCACCGTCGGCACATCTACCGGACCTTCCAATGTTGTCGGTACATCAACAAACACGAGGGCTTCGACATCGGTCGCCAGCGTCAACAGGGGATCGAACAATACGCCTCAACGACAGCGTCGACAAAGACCAGGAGAATCAAGAGGTGTCATTGATGCTCCGCCTTCACCAGCAGAGCCAGTTGTTAGCTCCTCTAACGCTGACCAGGAAGCCCTTCAGCGCTTAAGCAGGACCCGTCACTTGATACTTACAGAGAGGAAATTGGTACGAGCCTCTGAGCATATCGTTTTGCTAACCGACAAGATGCGAGGCTTGACCAAGCGGTACAAGAGCGCTAGAGCAGAGAACTTCAGGAGTTTCCGTTATAACCTCCGGCTCCGCCTCGCAGCCGTCCAGGGAGTCAGGAACATGTACGCCGAATACGTCAGTGCACGAGCCGAAGAGATGGCCGAGCTGCGTAGAGAAATGTACTATCTGAACGCACGAATCGAGTCCAGCGACGAAACTGATGACGACGACGACGAGGAGGATATGGATGTCGACGACGAATGAGGGCCGATCCCTTCGGCAAACCAACGGCCCTTTTAAGGGCCATCCATATCTTCGAATAAAAGTACCTCTCAAATTGTCACAATAAGAATGCCCTTTTGTTTCTTTGATCTACGGTATACCATTTAAATAGGTATTTTTGCAATTGGAAATTAATGCAATATCTGGAAATTCAATGTTTCCACTTAAAGACAGTAAAATGTCAACTTAAAGCATGGATATACTTTGCAATTACGCACATTTTTTTTTTAATTTTACCATTTGCCATTTAATCACAACATACAATTTTACCGCATATTCAATTAGTAAGGCCACACTTTTTTATTTTTAGTCTCACGAGAATTTTCTTGAAAAAAAATGAGTACGGTAGGTCGAAATAAAAATAAAATAAAAAGATAATGATGTGACTTTCATTTACAATCAACTTTCAAACCTCTTTTGTACAAGTTTACTTTTATTTAGATTACCTCTTACTACTGACAAAACAATATATTACAGGATAAAATGTTGTAAATTGGTTTATTTTAACATTTCTTTTATGCTGCAATTTTGTGATTTAGGCTTCTGATCACGTGTACAGCCACCATAAGTAATCTTCAAGCCTTGTCTCATCTATCACAGATTTTCACTGAACACGGGAACCAGATATAGTTTTAAAAAACGTTTTCAACGGGAATGTAACAACTTAAAGTTAAACCAATGGTTTCATCATTTCTTGCTTTCAATAATACCTTTTTCGGCCCCAAAATTGAGCCTAAAACGTTGCTTCAAAATCGTTTACTGCGCCATAGAGGCGGCCATCATAAAAGTGAACTGTTTACATGGATTGTTTTTAAATAATCCATTTTTAATTGTGTAAAAGAAACCAGTCAGCGCATCGTTTGATTCGTACTCATTCACTTTCGCTTTTTTTAGGTTTTAGTACCAAATGGGTACGGTCGGAATAAAAAAAATCGGAAATCAAGATTTTATTTTTTTCAATCTTAGAAAAATAGGGTCGGGATTTGTTGTAAGACGAAAAATATAAAAGGTCTGGCCTAACTGTGGCCCAACATCCGCAACGACAAACGTGAAACTTTATAAACTACCGTATTGTATATTTTGTACGGCTGGACGAAATAAATTTGGTTGCTAGTCTACTGCGCTGCTAGTCTGCCAGTCTGCTGGGCTGCCATATCCATTTCGGAATGTTGCTAATGAATGACACTGAAACCATCTTCTGAATTATTTCATTTTTACTTGAACTTATTTCATTTCTTGTTTGTTTTTTTACTTACAATATTATGACGCGAGTTTGTTTTCTATACTATATCTGTAACTGTCGAAATTCTCTTTTTATAGAGATTTTCGAATACACTGACTTGTAATGACACCAGCGTACTGAAAATATCGAATAGCATCTATTTTATTGATATGACTTAATGTTTATTTTCAGATTTTGACATTCCAAATTTCGCCTTCTGAAAAATATGAGAGCATGAAATCGATAGAAATGCGCTTTTAATGATTTGATAGTTTAAAATCACGTTTTTACATTCGTACGTAATGTCTTAAACTTCTCTCTGCCAGGCTGCTAGCCTGTCAAATCAGAGTCTCGCTAATGAATAAAACTGATATCAACATTCGTTTTATTTCATTCTTTTTCTGCAAATAAGTTGATTTATTTTCAAGTAGATTTTACGCGCAACTTTATATCATGGCTCTGTAAAATGTTGAAATTCCGTTTTAAAGCGATTTTCGAATAAACTGACTTGTAATGAGACTTACAGAATAAAGTGGATACATTCAATATGCGTATCAGGAATATTGACCCTCAGAAAACACAGCCTCCCAACACTGCCAAAAATCCAGAGGGGATCGAGAGCGTTGAGTTTATATGATCAATTTCAAATAGGGCGTGTCACGGGAAAAGGTACCTTCGGACAGTTGACGTCAATCCTTGAAATGACGTCATACAGTTGAGCAGACGACATTGATTATTATGCATTTCGCGTTAAAAATATCATTTTATTGTCAAAATGTGTAAGAAAAGCGCTTGTTAGTTATGAGAATTTTATAGATAGTTGTAAGTTCCTTCTAAATATAGTAACAACTAAAATGTCACAAAATATGACCAAAGGTACCTTTTCCCGTGGCGTGCGCCAAATAAGACACCACAAACAACCAGCGAAAAAAAAAGAGAACCAACTGGTGATAGGTAGAAGATGCAAGCGTTTCTAAAGTATTTCTTTACTTTTACTCATTTTGACAAGTTTTGAGAGGTTTTGCTTTTGAGGAATTCGGTTGGCCCTGAAAGGACCATTTTGCCATCATCCCTCTCGCTCTCTCTCCACCCCGATGTTGCGAGTGCGAACTCTTAAGACACCGCCTCGTCGTCGTCTTCAAAACGACCATACTTAACATCTTCTCTTCAAATCATTCTCTCCGAGTTCATCGTCGGAGTCTATAACCGATAGATTAAGACTGTCGAATAAATCATTACCTTCGTCGGCATCCTCGTCCATGATGACAATAACTTGCCCTAGGAGACGAAATCTTAGATAAGAAACGCCGGTCGCCAGCGTCTTGTACTGCACTGTACCGAACCCCTTCAGCCACGGAGATGCGAAGACGCAGGTTGTCACGGTTGTAGCCAGCGGTCATGTCACCGCGGGCTCTAGCTTGATGGAACCGCTCTAGCAGATCTTGTCATCCAAGGTGTAGTCCTGGGGTAGGGCTCGCATGAGCTTGAACTCCATTTCACCGAACCGAAACAGATCATTCATGCTGTTTATCTTGAGAAAATATAAATTATGTTGACAGATCTAAATCTAACTTTATAATAAAATACTGTCGGTGTAAATTGACAAACGGCGTTGTTTTAGACGTATTTTCATTGGTTGGTTTAAATCTTCGGAACAGCCCAACAGCCAGAGCATCCCAGCAGCCATAGCATCGCAACAGCCATATCAGCCCAGCAGATACATCAGCCAAGTAACCACATTAGCCCAGTACCCGCAGTAGCCCAGCAGCCCATCAGCCCTAGCAGAAACAGCAATAAAATAGATTAAATTCGTAATTTGACTTTTACGCAGCTTTTTAAATCGCATTAAAATAAAATCGCATAAAAGTAAAAAAAAATCTAGTTTCATTACAGTTCGGAACAAATGAAACTAGCATCAAGAAAATTACACCATATACGTAAATTTCTCTCTGCCAGGCTGTTAGGCTGCTAACTTCACGCTTACACACTGCTAGGCAGACTGCCAGGCTGCTATCTTCACGTTGCTAGGCTGCTAACGTCACGCTGCCAGGCTGCTAGGTTGCTGGGCGGCCAACTTCACTCTGCCAGGCTGCTAGGCTGCCAACTTTTTGCCTTTCACACAGTTTTTCTTTTGCGTGACCTGTAAATTCATTTCACTGTAAAACCCACAGGAAAAATTAAGTGCAATATAGAACAATAAATAACAACTCTTTATTATATTTGAATTTGCCCTCTTGTTACCAAGTGTTGTCCGGCATGCAGCTATAGTTCTCACTTTGCGTTAATTCTGTCACTATATTCTGTATATATTTCATTAATGCTTCAAAACTTATTTAGAATAACATAAACAATGGAACACGTGGGCCAAAATGAAGCAGAAATTGTCAGATTTTATCTACCTACTTGTCTTTTATTCCTAGTTTTAAAAGTAATTTGCAAGGCGTTGATTACCTACTAGTAATCACACCATTAGATCAGCAAGATGTATTGACCCACTATAATAATCAAAGTACTGAAAGTACAGAAAACCAGCGAAGCGATTTTGCTTATTGAGAATAACCAGTGCCATGATTCTCATACATGTATCCATTTACGAAAAGGCAAAAAAACTTGGTTCACTCGCAAAGAACTTCCTCTTGTCTAAATGATAGTGGAAATAAGGGTTTCCATGTTTTATCTGGATGAAGGCTTCTGTTAACCCTTTACTCCATAGATATACCTTCATAGCTTGTGCGAACAGTTTAGATCCATATCAGCTGGCACATCTGTGCGATCTGATTAGGATTTAAACTGTTCGCTTTTATGATCATTTTTTTTCTGACCAGTAATCACAAATTTTAGATCCAGATCAGATGGTACTATTGTGCCAGCTGATCGGGACCTGAACTGGTAACCTATGTGATGAAAGGCGTATATACTGAGTAAAGGGTTTTAAGCAACAAATTATAATAGTCAAATCTGTGTACTGACATCCCAAAGACATAATGAACACGAAAAATGATATAAAAAGTGAGACCCCATCGATGGGAAAGTTTATGCAGTTATTTGAAATAAGAAATATATAATCGTTTCCTTCATTGTGAAAAATCGCGGACACGGACAATGTTTGACCATTGTTGCACCGCACCGATCAAGTCCTAGAAATATGAACCGCACCGATTTTACATTTAATCAAACTGTCGTACAGATGAATTTGACCATTGATGCACCGCACAGGTTTTATCCTATCAACATGACGTAGTTAATACCAACTTTAACATGTAACAGGAAACTTGGGGACTACTTTACTTACTATGATTTCTCTGAAATGCGTAAATCGCCGTTTGCCAGTTGGTTTGATACCGATTTCAGAATTGTGATTAGTAAAACCAGCTTCGCTGGTTAAAAAGGGGGTTTTCGCTCTAGCAGACGTAACAATTTTCGTGTACTAGAACTATAATGATGAAATGTGAAATGCTGTGGTAAAGTAAATTTTTTACTGATGCATTCTTTTTATGCGATCTGCCGGTGTTATGTAATGTATTATTAAATAACTATACGTTATTAGCCCTGAAAAAAGCATCTGCCACGTTCAATAACACGACGGCCTGCTTTATAACAGGGCCATTATCATTAACACTTTGTCGGCCCCGGGCCGAAAAGTGTTATAGATATAAAGCCCGAATTTGAGGCAATTTGATTGGCTATAAGGCAGGGCCGAAAAAGTTATAAAGATTTCAGCAAGAAACTCTAGGAAATGGCAGCCATTTTGTTTTAACTCGGTCTGTTTTTCGACGCAGAGATTTTGCGTAATAAAATATACTTAGTTTTCAAACAGGAATTGGTTGACGTTTATTCACTGATAACGACTGATTGAGAGTCTAAAACCGAACGTGTCATAAATTTACAACGTGAAGATTTTACAAAAAAAAACACAAGCATTTTCTGACTTGGATCAAATACTTGTGGTTATTTAATAAAATTGTCAATAAATAAGTGACTTGATATTGACCCTGTTATTTGTCCTCGGGTCAGTCGTATTAGCCCTCGGCCTTCGGCCTCGGGCCAATACGACAGCCCTCGGACAAATAACAGATCCAATATCAATCACTTATTTATTAACATATAATATAACATGATATGACATGTGCTGTGAAATAATGTGTGTTTACCAATGTAACTCCATTTTTTTGCGAAACTCTGTTGTCATAACTTGTGGTCTGGCAATTTATTGGTACCAACTGCTTTCATACCCAAATGAAAAACATCAAATATCGATTGAATCCTTAATTAAAAATGTCCATCATATCACATATAAATTTTTCAGCTGCTGATAAGTTGCCAGACGACAAGTTATGACAACAGAGTTTCGCACAAATGGAGTTACATTGGTAAATTTTCTAAAAACGAGGCGGTGTGGTGTAAAACGATGCATCGTGTGATTTGCAGGGATTGTGATTTGAAATGACAAATAGATACTGAAGTAATATTATTCTGCCTGATTTTATATGACACCAGGAGATTCGAGATGAAATGATGTATTGTAATGTGATTTGAAACTGTGCATTATAGTGTTTGAATTGAGGACGTGTAATTTGATAAGAAATAATGTTATGTTACGCGATGTAATGGGATGATATGTGACGAGTAATTGTGCAATTGAAAACTGGTATCATTTCAACGAATATTTTTAAAGCAGCGAATATCTTTTTCATGATGCTAGTACATGAGCTAAACGGTTTCTAGCAGACGAATGTACACGCTCACTTCTGTCTAAAATCATCAAACGTTGGCTGATTTATCCACTTTCTTGCGAAAACTTTAAAGATTTATTTTCATTAGACAAGAAAAAAGTGAAATATGCCTATTAGGCATTGCCACACCCAGAAAACACAGCCGCCCAATGCAGCCAAAAAATAAGTGTGGAAAAGAGAACATGAGCTTATAAATTGATAAATTTCAAATAAGACAACACAAGCAATTAACGAAATGAGAACCAGGTTCTAGGGTGCTCTTACCTAAAACTTGCACCAACAGGTTCTCCTATGAACAAACAAGACCCCTATTACATACATTTTCATGATGAAATTTCGATAAATTAAAAAAAACAACAGTATCATTAAAATGGTACTTTAAAAGCATGTTCAAAGTTTCACATAATCTCATTATTACTATTATTGATTTGTTACTACATGTATGAATATTATTATTATTATTACTATGTGCTGAAATTACGCATATAACTCTTTATACATATTGTAAGAATTAAAAAAAACGAATAGTTTTAGATGATTAAGAAACATTGTTTAAAGATGAAACGTAAATTTATTATATATTCTTAATTTTAATTTAATTTTAATATTTCGGATGATATTGTTGTTAGGTTTGGATACAATATATGCTTGAAACTTGTACTGTTAATTGTTGAAAATTTGAAAATGATGACCTGATATATCTTCTGTAAAAAACCTTAACCTGATACAAAAACAGGGCAGCTAGTATACAAGTTTACAGACTGTAAACATAATTTGAACGGGATTTCGCTACATAATTTTTCCAGTAAGAACTTCCTTCGATTCTGTCATTATTCCGCTAAACAAACAGAAATTTTCTTTGATTCATAGATCGGAAAACAACTTGTGACTTGTTTATTGCGCAATCATGCAAGTGTAAAGACGACATGAGGTGAAATGTACGCATCGATTCTCAAGAATAGATTGCCAACGGCACAAAACGCGACTGTAAGCACCCTTATTCTACTATGGAGAATCAGGCTGCACACAAAAGTCCAATCGATTACCTAGTAGATTGAAGAGAGAGATATTACTTCAGCACGAAGCCATAACGGCATTGGTATAGGAAAATCGATCCATACGTGCTTGCATTGGTCTTAAACCAAACATGGTTATATTCCAATAAGGGAACTCTGATTACTTGAATGCAGATTTTTTGTGTGTATTTTTGTGATTTGTATATATTATGCAATGGCCAATGGAATCGATTTTTCTGGAGAATTTTGTAAGGAAAACATACAGCTGGATTGTGTTTCTTGGAATTCGTTTCCTGGAGTGAATCAATATATTGTCAATAAATTTTAGAGTGGTATTATTGTTTTGGCTGTCCTGCGATGGAATAAGCAGTACCATTGTGTGTTTATTGGTAATTCTTGTGGAGATGTATGGTTGAAAAATTCGGATGAGCTCGCGGTTTGTTTATTATATTTATTGTTCAGGATGCCAAAGATAAATTAAGAGTATTACCGTCAATAAACATCTGTCTCATTATGGATGTATTGTCTATGGCATGGCGTCATTTCTAGTAATTTGTTTTTTATTTCATCGTCTGGAAGACATAAATAGCGCTAATGCGACATATTAAATGTCTCTGTTAGACTTAGGTTCAGTAATAATAAGAAATCGACCGCCATGTTTGTTTTTAGCACTTCCGAAAATTTTGGCGGGTATTTACACGTTATTCGTTTGCTTGTGCCTTAGGATTTACGTATTTAGTGCTTTCATTAGAAAATACATTCCGGACCAACGGATTTGTTTATTCTCTCTGAAAATGGGAAACGAAGGAAGCATACCCTCAGATTCCGAGAGCCAGGTGTCGGACTGGCAATCCATTTATTCTTACGGTTCACGTGCCGGAAGAAGATCTTCACTAGGATCTATGCGGATACCCTCACCGATGGATCCACCGGAACCGGATTTAAGTCATTTATCACCAGATGAAGTTGCCAAAATACGGGAAGTGATAGGGCGAGCCAAAGAGATGAAAGACGAAGAAAACAAGCGAATAAGGTATGTGATGTTTTTATTTTCAAAGTTTTTTTCCAAGTTTATTCACATTTTTTGAACAGTATAAAAACACGAGAACATATCTACATAAATAAAAACTCTTACTCCGTTAACGGCATGTTTCGTTAATTTATTTTACATGAGGACAACCCAAGAAAGAGCGTATTTTGTATCGTTCATGACTCGCAGTAGTCGAGCGGAAAGCTCACCCTTTCTTCTCAACTGTCACCGGTCATTTCTGAAAACCTAAACGGTTTACTCATTTGTGACGCACACCGTCTCTAAATGGGGCTAATTGACTTTGAGACAAGTGTAGATACTGTTCAAATCAAACTTTCAGCAGGCTCCAACAAAAGATCAGAAGATTTTATCTATATTTAGAAAACTTCTTTGACAGAGTAGCGACCAGGGTAGAGACCCTGATCAGACTCATACACACAAACCGAATTTTGTCACGGTGCGTCACATTTGATACGACTTTTTCGCAAAGGAGTTTCAATCCCGTGGTAATTTTCATAAGACAATTAAACAGAACATTTGTCTTTGTATAATCGTAATTTCTCTTCTTGTTAGTTTAATTTCTTTTTGGAAATGTTAGACTCACTAAGACGTTTATGAACATGATTGAGCAAGAAGTAACGGAAACTTTAATAGTTTCCTGACTGGAAAATACTCCCATAATTCACATGACAAACATAGGATAGGTAAATGTTAGAGTTATGTTGATCCATCCCAAACCACGGTGTGTTTATTTCGTAATAAACAACTAACCGTTTGATATAGCCTATCTTAATGTTAAAACGTTTAAAATCTTTGAGAGTACATACAAATAATGATACAATGAATGCAATAGATATTACAGAAAGTAAAAATTTGATATGGTTACTTCTTTGCCTAACCAGAAAGAGCAGTGGCCAAAATATATTTAATTCCAGGTGAAAAGGTGCAAAATCCAAACACTTAACTCGTCAGAAAACAAACAAATAAAATATAATTTTAGTTAACTAACATGCAGCGAAATCTTTTTTTAAAAGTTGTGTATACCAGTCTGTCGAATGTATGACGAATTGCATGTTTTTTTTGTTGTTTTGTGCTTTTTTGTTTTCATTTGGGCTTAATACGATTGTCGGTGATAAGTTTGAAAAATGTGGTATAGATATATAGAAAAGCGCATTTCGGGTCTTGAAAGAAAATCGTTAATGTTCGAGGCATCACGATTCGTTGTTTTTATAGCGGAAAATCTTTCCATTTACGTAAATGTAGTCATATTTGTTCGTTTGGATGTGTTTGGGTAGGTAAACCATAATGAAATAAACCAACTTATAACAGCTCACTGTAAACTGAATATCTTACAGTTACTAGAAGAGAATCTTACATTAGTGGGGGAGTCATCGCCCTTGACTTCAATGAAGCAAGCAATTAAAGGAAAACATCTTGTGTTTCAAGTCTGTAAATTTCAGCGCGTGTTAAATAATTATCGGTGATCAAGACGTTGCAACAAAGTAAATCCAATTCCAATAGGGCTCGTGTTAAATTCTGTGTCCAATATATATAAAAATGACTTCTGATACCTTTAGTCTATTAAAAAACAACAACATCAAAAAGGCCAACAAACAAACACGAAATTGAAGATTATTTGTAAGAAAATTACTGATTTCTGGCCGACAAGATCCCATTTTAAACGCAGTTTCCTTTTCTGACATGTTATCCCCGTAAACAAAGCCACAAACAGGCCGCTTTCTAAGGTTCAGTGGGTCCTATTAGAAGAAAAAATATTGTTTACCGGTAATATAAAAATCGACCAAACTATGGAGGAATACTGCGTTATTTGCTTTAATGCAACCAAAAGACCGAAAGTGTCCCATCAAACGGATACATACATCTTTTAAACTCTTCAAGATACCACCACCTGTTTAACAAATCCGCTAGTTGGAGCCAGGTGGCAAATTAAACACATCAATTATGTAAATAATCAAACCATTATCTGTCAAGTGTCACAAAAAATCGATAATCATTTCAATGACCATGATCAGATGCACGTTTTGACAAAACCGATAAGTGCGAGATACTGTCCGAGATACAAAACTGTGTATTCGGCACCGTTTTATATTTACCCTTGACACTTATTTTAATCGCGAAACTGGATCAGGCTCGGAATATGGGGATTATTTTGGTTCCCGATATTTGCAAGTCAAGAGCGTAGGTAACGGAAAAGGGTAGCGCCTCTTGACGAGGCATAAAGAATCCTGTTTAGTCTTTATCCTTCAGGTGATGGTAGCTTGGTATTTGTTTGAAGCTGGTAAAAATAGAATAGCTCATTAATATAAGGACTTTGTAGCCCAGCTGAATATTATCTTGCAACAACCTCCATGACAATTAACACAGCTTTAATTGATTCGAGATAACACACTGAAGTATCAGAAGGCTGTTGGAATTATTGATTTCAAATAGTAACCGAAAACCCTGATCTAGTAATTTTACTTCCGTTATGATCTATTGTTCAATTTGTCGGACTACGTTCAGCTATTTGTTTTGTTTATATTAAATGCTATAGAAGTTGTTTGGTGTTTACAGACATAGAATGCAACCAATCATTAATGTGCTCAGTAGTAGCAAAATACGAGAGTGTACTGTTGGTTAAAAACAAAATATATTGATGTTTTCATGTAATACCTATATGATATAAGTATGTTTGAATTTGTTGATTAATTTTGAGCCTTTTTCTATAAAATATATGACATCCCGTATGATGACAGATCGTAAGCAAGTTTCGAGCAGTGTACATATATACACTCATGAACTTATATTAAAGTCAGAATTAAAATATCACAACAGCCTTCGAGTCAAATAAATGAGTTTGGATTTCGTAAAAAGTATACATAGACCTATACAATTCTTCATCAATGACGTTCGATGTTTACCTTATCTCAACCATGTTTTCCTTTGAAAAGAATAATTTATCCGACATTGAAACTTTCTGATATTAACAAATTTGTTGCACTAAAGATTAAGATGCGGACAGACAGACAAATATCAGCAACTGCTAATCTGTAAATAAAGACTGTTTTAGTTCGCACATTGAGGTAGACGTACCATTTTGGAATTGATGACATTTCTATTTCCATAAATTTAAGCCATTTTAGAACAGAATGATTTAAATGTTACTAGAGAAATGATTTTGATGTGGTTCTATCAAGTTCAACAATATTTGCGCTCTTTGAAGTACATGTATTTAAGTAAACACGCTTGCGAGATAGGACTTATTTAAACTCATAATTATGTTTATTAAATGCCTTTTTTGTGCAATTTAAAGAATTCAGTAGTGTCAATATAAGCAAAGAAGACGATGATGTCATACCCGTAAAATTAATACACTAGCCTACAATTTTTCTCTTGCCCGTCTGTTCCCTCTCTTCATTCCCTTCCCCACTCTCTTACACTATCGACTCATTACATTCACCTGTGTTATAGGATAGAAATACTTATAACTACTTTTACTTAAATCTAAAAAAAGTTCACCAACTTCATTTAAAATAGCTTTGTTTTCTTCGGTTTTAATGGAAGATAGTGAAATTTATTGTCATTTGTTTAACTTGTACCTCACGCTTTCAAATTCTTATTTTATGGCTGTTTAAAATAAGACTGTCGAGTTTGGTAAAAAAATCTTGACATTGAGCATTTAGCAGAGGTGTAAAGTGGGGGTAAAAGGAACGAAAACTCTGCGAAGGAGATTGTCCCATCCCTTCCCTACCCAACCCCGTCCCCCTCCCATCTCTCCCGTTCCGTTCCGTACCTTTACCCAATTGCTGTGTAGTCTATTCCAATCCTCTACTTTTCGATCGTTTAATCTGACCTAATTTGCTCACATCTCTCCCCTCACCTCTTCTAGTCTAGTCGGATTGCTTGCATTATAGAATTTCCCTTATTCCTAGTTATATTTCAATTATCATCCATGTTCTAAGAGTAATGGAACAAAGTTATAACATTATTATCCGACAATACCTCCTTCTAAGCACATTTATTATAAGTTTTGTTTCATTAGTGGTTGTCTACGGGAGTCTGGATTAGCTGTTGATTAACAGTGGTTGTCGGAAGCTGGAGGGAACATCTAGATAAATCATTCGGGTGTCCTAGGCTACTGTCACTAACAAAATGTCCGAGGAATGTTTAACAACAGAAAATGCAGATTTCTGTCTTCAAGTTTCTAAAATCTCATTAATGCTTTCTAAGTAAACTAAAGAGCCACACATAATAAAAATGTTGATGTATTTACAAATAAAACATCTGCATTTTGATTTATCAGTGAAAACATACATACGAATATCCATGATTCCTCTCCTTTCTTGCCATCTAACAAATTTCTTACATACTGTTGTTTTGTTGAAGGTTCAGCAGTATCCTGTTGTTTTGTTGAAGGTTCAGCAGTGTCCTGTTGTTTTGTTGAAGGTTCAGCAGTGTCCTGTTGTTTTTTTGTTGAAGGTTCAGCAGTATCCTGTTGTTTTGTTGAAGGTTCAGCAGTATCCTGTTGTTTTGTTGAAGGTTCAGCAGTGTCCTGTTATTTTAAAGAACGAAGACTAATAATCCTTACTTTTCTGATGGGCTTTGTTTTATGTCCACATATTTTCTCATACTAGATGGATAAAATCGAACATATTTTTACTAACAACTCTGTGAGAGGCGTTCAACAAACAAAACACTATTAGTATACTCGATGTTCGGAAGTCATTAACCATAAAGACAATCATAGCGACATGGTATATAACATTATGCTCAACTTTTTTTCTTCACACACAAACTACCATGTATTTGAGCAGTATATTCTAGTTTGGTAAGTGATTGACCATAAAGACAGTGTATAGCGACATTGTATATAACACAATATTCAACTTTTTTTTCAGACCCAATTTCTCAGGCTAACCCCATTTTATGCTATAAATGTTCATTCATATACAAACATTATGATCAACTTTAATAATTATTGACAAATACACTACCATTTAGTTTGGCTGTATACTTCAATTTTGTTAATCGTTTAACATAAGCCAATTTATAGCAAAAAGGTATATAACATTATGTTCAACTTAAAGAATAGTTCACAAGACCTTTAACGATAGTTTATAATGTACTGGATGGCATTTTACACCATTATTAGAAAACAATACCATTATAGATATCTGAATAATGTTACAATGTACTGGATGACAATTTCCGTCCAAATTGCAAAACATAAACTCTATAGATATCAGTCGTTGAATCTCTGTCTCTTTGAGAGCCGATATCCTTTGATGTGCAACTACGCACTTTCAATTATATTGAGATGAGCTGACTGGGTTAACCAGTCTATTGATTTACCGTTGATTTTAATAGGAATCATGTCATTTAATGTTTTACGATGGTTAAAGGGACCGTTATACTGAGACCAATAAAGGTTGTGAGGAAAATGTCTTGGGGCGCAAGGTAAAAAAAACTAAGATTGTAGATCAGTATGCAATCTCCAGCATCTATGCCATTTCAGCCAATCAGATTTTTGAGATTTGAGACTGGTCTCCAGAATTAGTTTTATGATCTTGGGCATAAGTGTACCATCTCATTTATTATATACAAGTATTCCACAATGTTTACAACGTACTTCCTTGTCTAAATAGTCTGTAACCTTACTTTTGTTAATTAACCAACGCAATCAGATGCTTGAGATTTGAGACGGGTCTCCAGCTTTGTGTCAAGTTTCCATTTACTTTTATATTACTTCTGTTTTATTAACCTCGTGCAACTTTTATGAACACGTGAGTTGATTCTGGACATCGTCCATGTACTTTCCTTACAATCCTTGATCTGCGAACACTAATCTATCTCAGTGTTTAACACTTCGGCGTGTTTCTTAATTATGTAACTAATGAACTTGCTTGAAGAGATCTTGAGGAACAGTTGGTCTGGCGATAGAACGTCAAACTTAATATGATCCGGAGATTCCGGGTTCGCATCCCACCAGAGATTAGATTCTTCTGCAATCCTTAGTCTAGAAGTTTTGCACACAGAAAGTAGTCATCAAGCATGATTTATACAAGTAATATTTTTATACTTCTGCAGATGTTGTCATTATCTCTCAAAACAACAACAACTACAATAACAAAAAACAGCAACAACAACTTCAAAGACGGCCAAAATGGTTATTTAATCACGAGTTTAGTAGAGTTTTCATAGATTTTAGGCAAATTTTGTCTTGTTTTAATACAGTAGCAACTTGCAGGAAACAAAATACATGAGGCCGACAAGACTAATTTCTGGGGTCTGTGATAATCTCATTTTAGGTTTGACTTTAAATAACATAATATGATAAGTTCCTATTCTGTCAGCTTAACAGACTATCACTAATGACATATTCAATGAAAACGATATTCTCTACTTATATCAAGCGTTCAAACATATTGTCGTGATTTTAGTAAGATACATAAAATATGAAAAAAATGCGCAAGCGAACATCACTACTTAAAGCTGTTTAGAAGAAGCTAAGGTCGTAGTTACTAATTAGTTATTAGAAATAACTTGTAATGTTCGTGAGAAACCTCATTAGCGGTAGTTCAAGTACATGATTACTGTTGTTTTATACTAATTTGCCACGGGCTATGGTTGATTCTAAAACATACATAATATAAATCACATAAATCACTTATTTGGCTTTTCCCCCCGAAAATGTCGTATACTGTCGCAGATTCTATTTAAAGGTTTTATTGCTATCAGTTTTAGAACTAAAACGATTGTCGTTTCGTAAAGAAGAAGGTGCGTGTCGTTTCGTGACAAAGAAAGTGCGTGTCGTTTCGTGACGAAGAAGGAATGTGTTGTTTTGTGACGAAGAAGGAGTGTGTCGTTTCGTAACGAAGAAGGAGCATGTCGTTTCGTGACGAAGAAGGAGCATGTCGTTTCGTGACGAAGAAGGAGCATGTCGTTTCGTGACGAAGAAGGAGCGTGTCGTTTCGTGACGAAGAAG